>PVKE010018896.1:0-29047 GCA_004027555.1 Craseonycteris thonglongyai
GAGGGGCTTTGGATTCTGAGGTGTGCATTGTGTTTGATGTGGTTCTTTTTGCTTTACGCATGAGTCTGTTTTCCCTCTGGGGGTTTGCCTATCAGATGGGCTTCTCTTTATTTTTTCTTTTGGACTCAGTTGTGGGAGAAGGAGATTTTGGGAGAGGGCTGGGGGATGTAGACAGCTTCTGTGTCCTGGGGCACTTCAGGTTGCTATCTTAGCTGTGAGATAGCAGGGTAGTAAAGGTGTGGCCAGGGGTGGGGGCATGTGAGTAGGAGCTAGGGCAGGTCTGAGACACAATAGCAGATTCCTCTTTCAGCAGGGGGGCTGGTGGTTCAGTGGGGGCGGGGCGCAGGAGCTCTGGTCTTTCCTCCTCCTGGCTGCCCCTCCTTCAATCGTATCTGTAAGCCATGCCCGCAGGGCAGCACTTGGATGGGCTGGGGCTTGGCAGAGGCCCTGGTTGGCCACCCAGTCCCGCGCACAGGCAATGACACCGCAGAGACCCGGCAGGCAGCCCAGTTGCGTGCGCGGTCCGCAACGCCCCAGAGGCCCGGTGGGCGGGACGCCAAAAGCCCAGGTGCGCGCTCGCGAGCAGGCAGCAGCGCTGCAGCGGCCCGGTGAGCAGGGCGCCGAAAGCTGGTCCCGGGCACAGGCAGCGGTGTTGCGGAGGCCCGGTGGGTGGGGCGCCGAAAGCCCTGTGCGTACAGGCTGTAGCTCGGGCGGCAGCCGCTCTACGCTCCCGGCTCTGTTGAGACCGCCGGATTCACTCCAAGCACGTCCAATGCAGCTCTGCCCACTCAAGCCCCAGCCCTCACTCCAAGAGCCCTGTCCTCAGAAGGCGCTCCTTCACAGTCAATCTCCTCCGTAAATCAGGGGTGCCGAGCTGTTGCGGGCTGGTGCCCTGCTCTCACCCCGCCCGCCGGGAAGTGCAGCCGCCCTGCTCCACAGTCCCTGTTCCTCTTTAGGCTCTGTGATCTGATTAGGGCACTGCGTGCTGTCCCTTGCGTTCGGATGTTAAATTGTCCACAGTCTTGTGGGCATGCTCCCTAGGTCTCGGCTTCCAGCCCGCCCTGGATCCAGCTCCACTTTGACTGTAGTCCCCCAACCCCCTTTTGTTTTTGCCAGCCCCGGGCCGCACTCCGAGTCTCTGTCCCCGAACCACTGCTTCCCTTTTCCTCTCCCGCTCTCCCTTTTTTTCTCTAACCTTTGTGTGTTGTTCCGTGTTGTGTGGTTCTCTTAGTTGAGGTTTCTTCTCAGGGTTTCCCCCGTGGATTCCCCTCTGTTCACAAGGCCCTTCCCAGGCAGTTATCGGCGTTCTCCTCTCATGCCGCCATCTTGGATCCTCCTCTCCATCTCAAGAAAAAACTTCAGTCCTTTCTCTAAACTAAAACAATACATCCTCCAGACCACAGTTCCTCAAATTTCATTCCAATCCATGTCCTTACAGTTTGATTTAAGAGTGGTTATGAATTCAAAATAAACCACCATGGCTTTGAGCCACAAAGCTGTGCACAGAAAAGGAAAGCCCGTTGTTATTGTTAAGAACAGCACATAGCTTTGGTTCTTCATTACTTTTTAACTAATTGCTCTTGAGCAAATCAGTTGCCTCTTTGAAACAGTTTTTTTCATCTTTAAAATGAAGATGACAATTGCTCTTATTTATTAAACACCTACTATGTTGCAGTCATTCTTTAAGTGTTTTGCCTGTGTGCACAATAAGTTTCTTATTTTATCAATGAGGAAATCAAAGCACTAGAAAGGAAATATAACCATGTTGTATAGTTAGTAAGTGGAGCAGCTAGACGTTTAGCCTAAGCATTTGACTCCAGAATCCATGCTTTTAACAACTACACTGCTGCATCTCTAGAGCCAGGTTATTAGGGAGACCGAGCGAGATGCCAGGGAGGACACTTTTAAAGCACAGAGTATTACACAAGTGATATTAACTACCATTTTTGGAGCACTAGTATGTGTTATGCATAGTGCCAAGTCATTTACATGTATTAATTAATCCGAAGTACCACTGTCATCTTCACTGAAGACAAACAAGGCAAAGAAAGATTTGTACAGCAGTAGGTGATAGAGCCTGAACTCAAGCATGAAGTCTGAATCTGTAGCCAGCATGCTTAATTAACCCTGATGCTATGCTGCCTCTCAAACATTATTATCACGTGGTTGCTACGTGCTCCCTACAGGTGAATTCTGTAACATACATCTTCCCATTTACATTGTATGAATCTGAAACTACAAATGCTTTAAACAAGATGGGTTTATTCCATTTGTAACATAAAGAGGCACAAAGCAAAATGTAGTTGTCATGCAAATGAAGACTTTCAGTATTGGCACCTAGAAATAACCTGCTGGCCTTCTCAGTTGGCATGTATTTAAAGAGAGAATGACCCGTATACTAGATGTTCTTACACATATGTTGTAATTAGTAAAGGAAATCAATGAAAAACTCAATTATGATTTAGAAATCAAAGTGTCCAGTTCATTATTATCTAGTTCATTACTTCTAAAATAAGAAGTACAGCCATTATATCCTCTTTTGGAGAATTACCACATAGGACACAACCAGAGACTTTTTTTTTTAAATCTTAAGTTGGAATCCACTGTTTAGTGGAAATAGGGAGATAAAAGCTTTAAACACTCTAACTTTGGTAGGGTTAGGTGAAAGAATAGAGTGATTTTTAACATTTAATTCCTTTTTATGAAGGTAGTTCGACCTCTGTGGAACATTGAAAATACAAAAGGACTGAAAAAGAAAGCCCCAGAACCATCTTCTTCGAAGGATCCCTAGACCAGACCACCTGCTTTAGTATGGCTCAGCAGCTGTATTCCAGTGGATAGACTTACATCTAATAGCAAAAATGCTAAATGAATCTCCTACATGAGAGACCTGCAGGATGATGCTGTCTATAGCAGCTACATACGGGCATAACATGGCATGTTTACCTGAACGCTTGCTATGTGCGTAAGATATGAAGTTTCTTCTGTGGCTATTTGTTCCTGTTGGGCTGCACGTGTTAATATAAGGTCAGATTCCATGGAAAGCATGATTGTGATTGAATTTCCAGTCTCAAACTCTGGACCTAAGCCAGGAGGACCTGGGGATGTGTCGGGGATAGTATGCTTTACACGCAACACTCAGAAGTGACACTTAGGTTGACGAACTCATGGTGGAGATAGGTTTGGAAAGGTGTTTCAACCTGGCTAATTAGCAAGCAGCCACATGTGACTGCTTGAAAGGTGAGTAAATATATGCCACCTCTCCTTTATAAAATATACAGCAAAACACTTGTATTCAAGTTGACATTTTTGGAGCTAATAATGCTATTATATTAAAAAATTTGCCTGAGTACCACCCCTAAAAAATGTATTATGGTTGTAAAGGTGATGACTTCTCTTGTGGCTCAAACAATTAAAACTTTAACCATTGCTTGGTCACCATGATGTTTAGATTTTGTCTCTTGAATTTTGGTTCTTACTGATATTTCCACTCTGAAACACTCAATTATCTGCCTGGAATGCCATTGATTGATTGATTGATTGATTGATTGATTTTTATTGTTTGAGAGAAGGTGAGAGAGAGAGAGAGAGAGAAGGGGAGGGCTCAGAGCAGTCTCCATAGTTGCACATCATTAGTGGTGACATGGTTTTATTCCACACAGGTGGATGTGGGCCGTGCAGGGCAGGAACCAAACTGTGGGCCTCCCACACGGGAAGTGAGAATCTTCGCTGCTGAGCCATCCTGGAGGTTACCAGCTGCACCACAGTTCAGCATATGGGTTTGCACAGGCTGGGGTGGGGAAGTGAACCCCAGACCTCATGATTGCAGGGCAAGTGCTCAACGGCTGAGCTATCCCAGCATCCCCTTTCTTACCTTTTTAGAGTAATGAAATCCAACCCATCTTTAAGAAATATTAAATATTATCTCCTACAGAAACTGTTCTCCATTCCCTACCCACCATTCTTCCCAAATAGAATTATTTCCCCTAATAACACCAAATACTGTTTTGCAGCAAAACATTTTTTTAGGAGAAGCTAGGATGGCTCAGTGAGTTGAACGCTTGCTTTGCAGCCCCAGGGACCAAGGATCAAATCCCAGCCCTGGCCCATGCCGACCCATATGCTGAACTGGGATGTGCTTCCCATGGGGTGGTCCCCAGTTTGGTTCACGCCCTCCCACCCCCCATTTGGCCTCTGGCTCAAGGGGACGTGCCTCCCATGTGGGAAGCCACCACCCGGTTCCTGCCCTGCGTGGCCCCTACCCACCTGTATGGAATGAAACCATGTTGAAAACTGATGATGTACAACTGTGGAGACTGCTTTGGGCCCTCCCCCTTCTCTCTGTTTCTCTCTCTCTCTATCAAAAACAATAAAATAAATCTTAAAAAAAATTTTTTATATATATAAGTAGAAAGAGTATACTATAAAATAAGATAAAAGTATAGTATATAATAGTAAATACACAAACCTTAACATAGTCATTTTCAATCATTATCAAGTATTATGTACTATACATAATTGTACTATATATATATATATATATATATATATAAAATATGTACTATACATAATTCTATACTTTTGTGGGACTGGCAGGGCAGTAGGTTGGTTTACACCAGCAACATCATAAACACATGAGTAATGTGTTGTGCTATGATGTTATGATGGTTACAGTGTCACTAGGCAATAGGAATTTTTCATCTCCTATGGGACCACTATTGATTGTTAGTTGTTGACCAAAACACTTTTATGTGGTGGATGACTGCTTAAAAATAGAAATGATGGGAAGCTGGGATGGCTCAGTGGGTTAGGCGCTCACTTTGCAGCCCCGGGGACCGAGGATCGAGTCCCGGCCCCGGCCCGTGCGGAACCATATGCTGAACTGGGAGCTCCCCCAGTTCAGTTCTCTCTGTGTCTCTGTATCTCTGTCTCTCTCTCTCTCTGTCAAAAATAAATAAATTAAAAAAAAAAAAAATAGAAATGAAAGCTCTAAATGTGTAATACTCTATGACAATAGTCACACTATATTATAGTTAGTAAGTATTTGTCATTCTCCCAAATTAATTTTAAGCTGCTTGAGGGCAGGAACTCTCTTATTTATCCCAGGATACTTACTCTCCATGTTTGAGAAGTTAACATATGTCTTGTCCATAGTTGACACTTCAGTGTTTTTTGAAATCAAAAGATCTTCAAGGTAAGATGTGCTTCTGTGCAGAGGGAAAATTCTTCTAAACATTATTCTGCTTTGATATTGAATTGGGCTTCCCATTTGCCCACATTCTCCACAATGTGGCTATGAGCTTTTCCCTGCTTATATCTGCAAATCAAGTTATCAACTATTCTCATTATGGGATTGGACTTGTTATATTGAATCCATTCATTTACTCAGAAAGTTGTAACTACCTATTACATCATTGCTGAAATTTTCATCAATATTACCTCATTTTTCTAAAATGCTGATAAACACAATATCTACTATCATTGTTTTTATAGCTTATTTCAGCTTATAACACACTTTTACTGTTACCATTTCATTAAATTTTCCAAAATGTAGAAAGTGGATATTATTATTTGAATTTTTAAAGACTTTCTTATTCCTGACAACTTTATTGAAGAATGCTTTTGTTTAATTTAATCATGTCAAATTATAAAATTTAAGATCTCTAAGAACTGGGGAATTCCCCCAGTTCAGTTCTCTCTCTGTCTCTGTATCTCGCTCTCTCTGTCAAAAACAATAAAAAACAACAACAAAACAAAACAAAAACAAAAACAAACAAAAAACAGTATCATTTAAGATCTCTATGGGACCTTAAATTTCGAGTCCCACCCCTTCCTCTTACTCATCTGTAGATGAGTAAAATGGTATCTGGACAGATGAAGATATCATTTTCACATATTTTTAATAAACGATAGAAGCTAAAATACAATAGACTCTATCTTCAGAGTCCTAGTTCAGCATCCTAGTCATTATCTAAATTGTCTCTAGGACAAAAAAAAAAAAAAAATTGTGAGCACATCACCTGCATTTTTGAGAATTCCTTGTATTCATTTTGGGAAGTGTCATTTCTGACAGTTTCATAAATCTCATTGTTCTTGTCACAGTCTTCTTCCTGGATTTATAGTCTTTTTCTCCTATAATCTGAAGTGGATCTTATGCATACCTATACCATGTACAACTTTTTCTACATCATTTTCTCTCTCTAGTCGTTTTTATCTGTCTAGCTTATTAACCCTCATTTTTTCCAAATCTTCTAGTTTCTTGGCCTTTAGTTCTTATTTTCAATGTTCAGTTAGTTGGGTAGTTTTCTAGCATTTACCCAAAAACCTGCTGAGAGGCCTGGATGGTACAACATGTGGGTACCATTGCCTGGTACTCTTCCTTGGCTGAAAACTCAGAGTTTTGAACTGGGATGAATCCTTAGAGATTCCTTGATGAATCCTTGGTCTAATCTTGTTTTCCAGATGAGAAAAATGAGCTCCAGGGAAAAAAAAACTTGACTAAAATTATATAGCCTGGCTCCAAATCCAGGGTTTTAACCATGGTCTTTCTACTACTTGTATTGATTGTTGAATGGTATAAATAGGATCTCTGAACGAGGGCATGGATGCTGATCCAGTGCAGACAAGGGGAAGCCGGGAGTTTATGCTAATGAGGTCCTCAAGCTCGGTAACCCGAAACTAGTGTAAACAGTTCTGAGGATTCAATTTGTAAAGATTTATGTGAGTTTGCAACTAAACCTGGGAAAGTCTTCTGAAAAGCCTAGCAAACCTTATAAACCTTATCTTCCTATTCCATGCTTATAAAATATGAGAAATATTTTTTCTTTAGGAAAATGATCTTTATATGACAATTTCCTAGCACTTCATGCCATTGCAGCTCTAAATATAAGCCCTATTATTCTTTTCATAATACATTATAGGGAAATACTGATGGTGTCTCAGCTGAAACTAGCTGAACTTGAATAAAGTATGTAAACATAATTTATTAACAAGATTTGAGTATAGAGGCTGATTTTCGTAAGGTTTGGTTCTGTGAGACAGTGTTTTGCGTTGATTTAGGATACCTAACTTCAGACTGAAACTTTCCAGACTTGAGAATGTTCACATTTTCATAGCTTAATTGTAAATCATCTTTTATTTAGAAGATTTAAAGACAGACTAGAGACCTAAATCTTTTTAGTCACCTTTCTTACCAGGAAAAGCCTCTCCATGAGCCTTATTATGGTTTTTTCCTGATAAATGAGAACAAACAGTTTGATAATGTTCAAATAGAACAAATACTACCACAAGGAAAACAAGTTTTTCCTCCAAGAGTTAAATGTGACACGAGGTGTTATTATAGGGCGTTTGGAAGACATTTGAACGCAGTCTGGCCCAAGCAGGCCAAGCCGGTCAGCTGTAATGGGCAGCAAATCAAAACCAGAGTGGGAGCTTGTTGTTTCCCTATTTGTTTTGCTTCATTCTGCTTGATGATTTTGCCAAAGTTAAGCTGAAATGGCAATGCTCTGAAGTTCTGTAAGTTTCAGCTTTTAATGAAGTAAAAGACTTTTGCTGCTTTTGTTCAGTACTCGTTTTGTGTTTGAATGCTTTACTCCTGACTTTGGTATGTTTTGAAAAGAGTTGTGGTCCCCTGAGCTGACTCCTTCCAGGAGCCACGAACACGCTTCATGGAGCCTTTCTGAGATTTATTGGCTTGGATATTTTCCATAGGTGCCTGATGCATTTGAACATCTCTAGGATGTTCTGTACACTTGCACTGCTAAAGGAAAAGTGAAGTCTGCTTAAAGTTAACCGTGATTAAAGATTTTCTATTTAAAATTATTTTTAACTTAAACAATTTTAATTACCATTACCTGTAAATGGTAGACTTTTCTCAGAAGAGAATAATTTTCTACTTCACATTTTCCTAATATTTTCTTAACTGTTCAACTGATTTGTACATGTTTTATATTTAAGGTTTTAACTAAAAATTGGAATGTAGAAGAAAAACAGTTATCAAATGATGGTACAAGACTGTGATTATGTTTTCTTTAAAGAAAAAATTTACAGTCTATAAATTGATATTTTTCATTTGGATTAAAAAAAAATCTTTAAATCATACTCTCCTGAACTAGGTCTTTAAAAGGTTAGACTTAGAGTCTGCCTTACAAAGAAGTCATTTAAATAATGTAAGGTTATGAGGGAAAAGCGATCAGAATCAAATAAGTTAAGTGTGCATGTAGAAACATGGGTCACTTTCCGCGTTTTTGGTGCAGTTCGAAAAAAAAATCTTTAAATCAGAGATTTTTGTTTCTGAAATCAAATCATCTTCTTTCTGAAATCAGAAATTCATTGCTTATGATTTTGTAACCTTAGATAGAGGACATTCTATTTGTTTTCAGTTAGAAACTAGCCTGCTTACCTGAAATAAAACATTCTTCTACCTTATAGAAAAAGCAGCACTCTTATGAAAATTAATCCTGAAGTATGTGTGTCAAAAACCTTAAAAAAGTTTACAGAAAAAAAAAATGCTACCCATAGACAATTTCATCACACTTCCTTTGTGAAACAGGTGTCTGAACGATTTGAGAGCTTTGGTTTTATTTTTGTCCCTGTTTAATTTCCTGTCATGCAGATGAACTTCTTGTTAAAGGACTTATGTGATTAAGTGGCAAAGTGACAAACAAGGTTGTCTGGTGCTCATCTTCCCTCTTTAGTCCACTAATCATCTTTGGATTCTGGGCTCTGTCAACAACTGAGTCCTTTACACAAGTCGAGTTTAAAAAATTGTAAAAAATTGATCTGCACTTGACTCCGTTTGTTAGAGGTAAAGTCTAAGATAGAAGTTACAGTTTGAATTCAGGAAGACATTTTCTAATCCTAGGTGGAAATTGTTTTCTTAGTGTAAGCACATCTTTCCTCCTGGTTGTGTTGACAGCACAACCCTGCACATGTACTTCAGCTTAAGTGGAAATCACAACACTGTTGCCAAGGTCGAAAGCTTCCACAGAGATAAATTAGTCAAGAATGTATCTCCCCATAGCAATGAGGTTACTTAAATTCAGAATCATTTTCTGAGAAGCATAATGTTCACAGTGAATGCTTGAGGCTTATATAAAATCATTCTGACACCAGTACTATGCTTTGCATATCTTTCACTTGCCCTTGGCGTACAACTTGAGGGATTTAAGGTGATTAACTGCTTGCTCTTTCCCTCTGCAAGGTGATGATTACCTGCCTTCAGGTATCATCCTAGTATTAGTGATAGTAATGACTGGGATTTATGTAAGATTGTCTTAAAGAAGATTGCAAAGTATTTTACGCTTCTCTTTTCCCTTTGAGGTGCAAGACATAATTGTTATTTAGAGCACAGTGGTGGGAAAACCCAAAGACTGTATTTAGAAGACTTGTCCTAGGTCCCACTGATAGGCAGTGATACAAAGTTTAGATGCTTGATCCTCTGGTTGCTAACCCACTGTTCTTTGAGATTGTTGCTCCCCCTTCATTTTCAAAGTGAATAGGAACCATTGGCTTTCATATTTTACCTCAAGCATAGAAAACAACAAACTCTTGGCAATATGAAAATATATGTACTAGCTTGAATTTGTGTTATAGTATATGGCTCTCTGCATGTGGTTTGAGATATATTTTTAACAAAAAATTTTGTAACAGAATAAGCTAACTCTGAATCCTTAAAGGTGAGGATTTACCTTGGGTCAGTTTGATGGCTATCAATGAATATCATGGAAATAAGGGAACTAAGTCTTCATTAAAGGGAAAGCTCACTATATAAAAAGTCATGCCCTCGCATCTATTAAATATAATCACAAAAGCAATCTTTCCCAGCCCTATAGCTTCTGGCATTCAAGAAAAGCTTCTCACACACATACAGAAAACCCCACTTTACAAATAATTGTAAGGATGCCAGGATAGCTCAGCGGTTGAGAGCTTGCCTCGCAATGACAAGGTCCAAGGTTTGATTCCTGGCCCCGGCCTGTGCAACCCGTATGCTGAACTGTAGTGCAACTGGCAACCCCTGGGATAGCTCTGTGGCAAAGGTGCTCGCTTCCCATGTGGGAGGCCCCTGGTTCGGTTCCTGTCCCATGCAGCACCACATCCACCTGTGTGGAATGAAACCATGTCACAACTAATAATGTACAACTAGAGAGACTGCTCTGGGTCCTCTCCCCTTCTCTCTCTCTCTCTCTCTCTCTCTCTCTCTCTCTCTCTCTCTTGCAAAAGACTTCATTGGGGGTTAAATTGTAGGAGAATTGGGTGCTTTTAGTCAACATATCAGCATCTGGGTAGACTACATAAAGGAAAGGCTATCTGGAAAAAGGCCTGTTTCTATTGACCATTTTGCATTTCGAGGCACTCACCATTTTCGATGGAGCTCTTTTTTCTAGAGGCAGGGCTGGATAGAAGAAACTCTCACTCCTTTCGAAAGGGGTCTAAGCATAGACTGGGAGAAATTAGGTAATAGATTACTTCCAATTCTTAGCTAACATCAATGGATTTAGATTGTGTGAACATTACATTTGCTTTGTGAGTATTCCTCGAAAAAGCCTCAGAAAAACGGTAATAAAAATGCACAGGCTGCACGTTGTGAGTGTGATTAAACGGTGCTGGAGATGGTGTGACCCTCCTCTGTGGATACAGACTCGTGGGCTGGAAGACAGTGCTCGAATGCTGGGCACCTGGAGGTGAAGAAGCATTCCAGGTGGTCAGAGGAGACCAAAATTCCACCTTATGTGCATTTTTGTATAGGATCCAGTGACACAACTATCCATGTGCCTCTGCAGATCATTTCAGATCTCTGGACAGTCTGTAGATTGCCCGTGCCTGGCTAATGCTTCACTGAACGTTTAATGCTCATATGGAAGCCATTCATATTCTCAACAGTAGAGGTCCTCAGTACCATAGCTGTTCAACTAAGATGCTGAAAAATCATCTCACCCTTGAATTATTTGGCATTTATGGTTACTTGTAGAACTTAGTCATTTTATGGATATGATTGTCTATTTTTATGTCACTAATAACTGAAAAAAAATTTAGCCCTCATTGTCTGGTTTTGGCTTAAACTTTCTCAATCTTGCGTAAAGGCCAAAATAATGCATCAACAATGACTTAATAGCGGGATATAAAGAAAAAACGTGTATATATATATATATATATATATATATATATACATATACATATATATATATATATATATATACCATTCTCTTAAAATTTGGAAAGAAATAGAGCATGAAAAAAATGTTTAGAAATTAGTTCTTTTTAAGATTTATTTTTATTGGTTTTGATAGAGAAAGAGAGACAGACAGACAGAGACAGAGAGAAGGGAGAGGGCCCAGAGCAGTCTCCATAGTTGACAGCATTACTTTTCCATATAGTTTCACTCCACATATGAGCACGGGGCTGCGCAGGGCAGGAACTGGGTCGGGAGCCTCCCACATAGGCCCCGACAAGAACTGAACTGGGGACACACCCCAGTTCAGCATATGGGTCCGCATGGGCCGGGGCCGGGATTCGATCCTTGGTCTCCTGGTCTATAAAGCGAGCGCTTAACCCGCTGAGCCATCCCAGCTTCCCCCTAGAAATTAGTTGATTGAGACGAAGGACAGCAATGATTTGGGGGAGGCTGAAGGGTCAGTTCTGGTTTTCTAACAACTGCCAATTTATTTGCTGTCTATTGTGTTTAGAACTAAGAACCTACAAGATACTCAGGGTAGGTTGTGGGGAGTTTGTTTTTGTTTTTGCCCCAGGGGGTTTTATTTGAATTTTCTGTCTATAAATATGATTATCTGAGAACATGCTCATTTACCTTCTCTTTTCACCAAAATCGAACCTCATTCTTAACTCCTCCCAGAACATAGCTAAGCCATCACTAAATCCTATCAGTTTACCTCCCATCTATTGTTCGAGCCATTTCCCATCTCTTTGTCTCCGGGAGCTCTAAGGTTAGGCCCTTAACTTGGCTATTGTAACTGTCTCCCAACTAACCTATTTTTAATCTCAACTCGTTCTAAATCATTCTCTGCCAATTAAAAAATTTCCTTTTTAAAATGCCATTTCCTAGCTTCATGCTGTCAATGGTTTACTGTCATGACTCAATAAAGAGCACATTTTCTTGGTATAGCCTGAAAGTTCTTCTATAACCTTTACACCCTTGTGTCTACTACCTCTTCAACTTTACTGCTTCTTTCACCTTTTACCATATAGCCCTCAAATCTATGCCCCGACCATACAACTAAGCTAGAGCTCTCCAAATTCATCAAACTAGCCAACCGTTCTGCTTCCACATGCGGTTCTCGCTAATGTTAGGATTCCTTCTTCTGTCTCCCCCTGATTGCCTGACAGACACCTAACTTTTCCTTTAAGACCCAGCCAGGCCAAATATCTTTTGTTTTTTGAAACTGTTCTGGAACCCCAGGCAGGGTTAGCTATTACCCTCTTTGTGCCACCACTGTACTATGTATATTTTCCCACTAACATACTCCCCATATTAAGTTAGTTATTTCTCCTGCTAGACCACTGCTTTGGGGCTAGAAGGGAGCAATTTCACCCATCAGGAAATATTTGGCAATGTCTAAAGATGTTTTTGATTGTCACACAAGTGAGAGGGACAAATAAGATTCTTTGAGAAAATAGCCAGAGCCCAAATTCAATCACATTCAAATGTGTAATTTGAAGTTTATTTTAAAATTTCCTTAATAATGCATAGAAAGATTGGATTAAAATTGTGATCTGATTATGTGTTTATTTTCCCTCTCCCAAAATTATAAAATGTAAAAAAAGCATTAAAAAGAAGAAAAAGCTAATTAGATTACATATTTAAAAAAATCTCTGGAAATGAATACAAAGGATAAAAGGAAAGAAATAATCAAAAAAATATTAAAAGAAAGTTTTCTAGATCTAAAAATAGAAGACTTCAGATTGAAAACTCCTATACCAGAATATCAAAGATAAATAGAAATTACAGAATACCAAGGGAAATCTCAGAATACCAAGACAGTGAAACAATTATTTTAAAGCTAAAATCTTATTCCCAGCTATGTTCACATTTAAGTGAGGAGAGGGGGCAAAATTAAGACATTGTCAGACATGACAAGACTTGGAAGTTTATCATCCACAAACCTTCTCTTTAGCATATCCCCAGTATATGCTAACAGATAGAAAGCAGATATAGCAATATTAATTTCAGACAAAATATTAGTTTCAGTCTAAAAAGTGAAAAATAACCAAAAGCAACAAGTAGGATTTTTTATATTGATAAAAGTACAATGCACCCAGAAGAAATAAGAATTTGAAACTTTTATTAACTAAGAAGATAACTTTAAAATATATAATATTAAGTAAAAATTGATAGAAAAACAAGGAGAAATTGACAAATCCTTTGAGTGGTAGATTCTACCAGCCCTCTCCCACAAATCAGATAATCAAGCACGCACACACACACACGAAGTAAAGATATAGAAGATTTAAATTACACAAGCAAGCCTGTTTTAAATGATACACATAGAATATTATACCCAGCAAAGACAAAATACACTTATTTTCAAACAATCATGGAAGATTGTTAGAATTTAGCTGTGTATTAAACTACAAGGGAAGTTTTCACAAATACCAGAATAACAATCTATTATTCCACAAATCTCTGACCACAATGCAATAAAAATACTGATGAGGAATTATTAGTTAAAGGACACCCACAAAAAAAATCTCTGTGCATTGAAAAAAATTAATATTATTGTGTCAAATCACAGATTATTTAGAAATAATAAAAGCAAAACATATCTAGTGCAGGAGTCCCCAACCCCTGGGCTACAGATCAATAAAAAGAGCCCAAAAAAGGAGAAATAATCAAAATAAAAGTGGAAATTAATGGAATGATCAAATTAGTAGATCCAATCAATAAAACAAAAATAACTGGAGGTTTTTAAAGACCAATAAATTATACAAAGCTGTGGCAAATCTAATTCAGAAAAAAAGAAAACACAAATAAACACATTCGAAAAAGTTTAACTTATATTTACATACCAAAGATGTGAAAATCTGAATGAAATGGAAGGCTTTTTAGAAAAGTATAACTCAGCAAAATATATTTTATAAGATAAGCAATTTAATATATCAAAAATAAAAGAAATTTTAAAAGTAGTAAGAAGTCCTCCTGTAAGAAAGCATCAAGCCTAGTTTTTTTACAGATGAATTCTACAAAGCCCCAAGCCATAACTGTTTCTTTCGATAGACAAAATGCTCCAGAACATAGACTATACATCACTTAGACAGGACCACTGTAAGATTTATGTAAGATTCAAAAATTTAAATAATATATTCACAAATCAAATCCTGTGGTGTATGAAAAGATAAGTACATTATGTCCAATTAGGATTTACCTCAGGAATGCAAATATAATTTAATATTATATAAATTATCAGATTAACAGAGAAGGTAATCTTAATAGTACCCACCTCAGAAAAAGAACATTTAATATAACTCAGCACCATTCCTCATGAAACAAACAAATAAAAAACAAACGAATTTTAGTAAATTAAGAAGTTAACTTGATAAAGTTTATCAGAATTCAACAGCAAACATATAAGTATGCACTTCAAAATCTGAAACAAGATGGGATGCCCACTATAACTTCTGTTTAATGTTATACTAAAAAACAATGCAATATGAAAAAGAAAGAAATGAAGATAATAAATGTTGGAAACAGAGGCAAAAGTGTCAAGCAGACCACATCATGGTGTGCTTAGAAAAATAAACAGCTCTAAAACTAATAAGAGAATTCAATTTAGTAAAGTAGCTAACTAAGATCAATAGAGAAAAGTCAATAGATGTCTTATATCCCAGAAATTACATGAAACAGATAAATTTCTAGGAATAAACCTAACAAATGAAATGAGCACCAATGAAAGTCATACAACAGAATCAATGGAGATAAATACCATGTTCTTGGATTGGCACACCTAATATTGTAAAGAAGCCAATTCTCCACAATTGTCAATACGTTTAATGCAATACCATCAACTCTGAGTAGTATTTTTCATGGAACTTCACAAGCTGATTCTCAATTATTTATTGAAGAGAAACTGAATGAGACCATAAGAGAACTATTTGATACAGAAGAATGTGGGGGTGGGGGGATTGCCTTGCCAGATATGAAAACACACTATACACCTATGATAATTAAAACATTGTGATGCTTGTGCAACAATAGACAATTAGGTTAATGGAACAGATATGGAGCTCAGAAACAGACACATTCATCCAAAAAAACTTAGTTTATAATAAAGAAAACTTTATATGTTTTCAGTTGTACAAAAGTATTCATTTACTATCAATATATTTTATGGGTTCTAGATTTTTCATTATGCTTAGGAAGGACTTCAACAGACCAAGTTTAGAATATTCTTTAATATTTTTCTGACACTTACTTTTGTCTTCTATATTGTTTGCTTTCTAATCTGTGTAGAATTTAGTTTTGTATTTGATATGAGATTGTGTGATATGATTTTGTTTTATTTTTCTAAATTGGCAGTAATTACCTCAGTGGTATTTTCACACTCATTTGAAATACCATTTTTATGTTAGGGTATGACTTTTTTAAAATAATTTTTTTCAGTTACAGTTGACATTCAATATTATTTTATATTCAGTTCAGGTGTACAACGTAGTGGTTAAACATTTACATAATTTATTCAGTGATCCCCCCAATTAGTCTAACATTCACCTGGCACTATACATAGCTGTTGCAACATTATTGCCATAAAGGCCTCTATTTTTCATAGTATATGGCTGGATACTTTCCGGACAGCCCTCATATTCTCTATGCTGTACTTTACATCCCTGTGACTATTTTGTAACTACCAATTTGTGAACTACCATAAAGTTTTTTTAAATGACCCATGTAAACTCTTATCAAATTGAACTTTATACTCACACATGTAAATCAAACCTCAATTAAAAAAAAAAAAGGAAGAAAAAAATGGCAGAAAAAAAAATCGCAGCATATGCAATTAATAATGGTAACATTTAAAATATAAAGGTAATACTTAAAATATAAAGACTACTACAAAACAATTAAAGAAATCATAAGCCAACAGTAAAAAAATTAAAATAATCAGTTAACATCTGAAAAGATGTTTAAATGCACTAGTAATCAGAAAAAGCAATGAGATACCACTTTTTGCTCATATGATTAATTAAAATAAAAAAAGATAAGTATTATTTACTGTTGATGAGTATAAGCAATAAGTACTCACATGAATCACTGAGAACTGGTGGAGTTTGGAAGTTTATTTTAAGTGCTCATCAACCATTTGCATCAACCTATCATTTCAATTTCTTGGTTTTTATCATTTTGAAATATGTATGAGGATATTTATTGAAGCATTAAAAACAGTAGAGAAATATACATATTCACAACACTAAGTAGACTGGTTCTATGGTTCATGAAATGCAACCCTCCTTATAAATAAAATTAAAAACAAAAATATATATACACATGTATATATGATAATATGTAGAAAATGATCAAGAAGGATATACCAAATTATTATTAGTAGTTACATCTTGGAAAGGGAGTAGAATTAGAGGTAGGAACAAGAATAACTTTTCAAAATTTATGCTATCTACTTATATATTTTTTAAAATTTTAATAAAAACATTTTAAGAGATGTTATCTATCTATTACTTTTATTTATTTATTTATTTATAATATATTTTTATTTATTTATTTTTATTTTTGACAGAGAGAGAGAGAGAGATAGAGTGAGAGATACAGAGACAGAGACAGAGAGAGAACTGAACTGGGGGAGCTCCCAGTTCAGCATATGGTTCCGCACGGGCCGGGGCCGGGATTTGATCCTCAGTCCCTGGCGCTGCAAAGTGAGTGCTCAACCCACTGAGCCATCCCGGCTTCCTCTACTTTCTTTTTTTTTTTAAGATTTATTTTTATTGTTTTTTGACAGAGAGAAGGGGGAGGGCCCAGAGCAGTCTCCACAGTTGACAGCATTAGTTTTCCATATAGTTTCACTCCACAGGTGGGCACAGGGCTGCGCAGGGCAGGAACCGGGCCGGGAGCCCCCCACATAGGCCCCGGCAAGGACTGACCTGGGGCCACACCCCAGTTCAGCACGTGGGTCCGCCTGGGCCGGGGTCGGGGTCGGGGCCGGGGCCAGGATTCGCTCCTCGGTCTCCAGGGCTGCAAAGCGAGCGCTTAACCCGCTGAGCCATTCCAGCTGCCCCAATGTATTACTTTTCAATGTTAATTGAATTATGGTAGCAGTGTGCAGTACAATGTTCGCTCAAAATATGGCGTTAAGCAAATGAAAGCTAACGTCACCATGTGACAGGCAGTACAGTCAAAGAAAATGGCAGAAGCACGGTAGAGGAGCACAAGATCGTTTTGAAGTGGTATTTGAAATTCAAGAACATTGTGAAAGTACAATGACAATGGAGGCGTGAGTATGCAACAGAACCTCCAACATGCCTAACAATTACACGCATTCGTGATACTTTTGAGACACATGGTAAATTGTAACAGCATGTGCAGCAATACAAGTGGACACTTTGGTCAACTGTTGCTTAAGCAGTAGTTCACCATACTCAGAAGTGTCTGATGGGCACCACTTTGAGCACCTCTTGTAATTGCAGAAGTCAAACGTGACTTATATTCATCTTTTGTTATTGGTGTATGTTGAGTCTGACAATTTTAATACAATTTTTTCCTTTCTTAAAATGTGTATACCTTTTTTTGGCACCCTCCATATATATCTTGTAAAAATAATGTAAAAGTTATATAAATGTTTGAAATAACACCCTTATCGTAAAAGCAATACATGTTTATTGTAGAAAATTTAGAAAATTCAGGGATGGAAAATAGGAAAACAAAAACTACTCTGTCTGTATTCCAGAAATATCCACTCTTAACATTTTGATATATAACTGCTGATAGTTTTATTCACACACATGCATTTTTTAAATAAAAATAGCGTTTTATTATATATTATTCCCATCTCCCCTAACATAAAAATATTTGTGTACAATATCCCTTTTAAAAGGATATATATTCCTTCATTTGTTTAATAAGTACAGGGATACAATGGTGAGTAAACATATAATGTATTTAATCAATCTTCTGTTGCACTTTTAAAATTTTCCCAATATTTCTCAGTGTTAAAATACTTCTATAATAAAATTCTTATTGTGATTGTTTCCTGAGACAAGGTTTCTAAATTACTTAGGAGTGTTGTTCCTAGATCAGCTGTAATGTGCATTGTCAAGGCCTTAAATAAGTATTTCTAAAAGCCTTTCAGTAAACTATTACTTAATACCCCTCAGTAACACATGAGAGTACCAATTGCCCAGTGTCCAGACCAACTGTAATTTAAAAAATATATAAACTTGATAAGTAAAGTCTGACATTTTGTTTTTATTTATATTTATCAATTTTTTGATCATGAATAATGTTTAATATTAAGGCTATTAGCCCTTTGACTGTGTTGCACATGCACAAACTCTTTAGCCCGCACGCCATAAAATAAGGATACATTTGATTGCTTTTAGAGGTCTCAGTAATATTAGTTGTATAAACATGCTATTAAGCATGTGTTGTGTATTGTGTGTGTGTATGTGTACAAAACACATCGCATACAAAAAATAACATTATCATCTTGGCTAGTGATTGACTCACAAATTCCCTTATAAACAAGTAAATTTATTTTTATTCAATTAATGATGTTTTAAGAATTAAAATGTTTTGGAAAACTCCATTCTTTGGGAAAGCTTTCTCCATGAGAGATTAAAATCTGCCTGAGACTTTTACAGGGATTAAGTTTTAAATTAGCATAGAAGAATAACAATATGAATCAATTTGATCAAAGAAAAAGTGTCACTAATTATTTAAACAAGACACTTATAACAGGGATTTAAAGGCAAAGAAGCGGATTTCCCTTGCATGTGGATCAAATCAGAAGTATCCCATAATTGACTCTTTACAAGACCCTGCTTCAGTGTAATGGACTAGATATTAAAGCTCTAAGTATTTAAAGCTAGTTTCCGTCTTTCTCTAAATGGAGCCCCGCCACTAAGAGCTATTTTACAAGTCTGACACATTAGCTGCATCATGGGCAATACACCGGCTCTGCTTCTAGGGTCCGGAATTTCAAGTGCTTTCAATAGTTAAATGGTGTGAAATGGGTAACATTGAACCTGTGAGAAGCAATGAGTGCCTAAAAAATAAATTCCAGATGGGAAGGTTGATGGAAAGGGATATAGATACTGTAATGGGTCTTTCAATGAATTAATTCCAAAAAGATCTCATACTTTTGGGGGGTATTTTTAGCCAACTTATTGTTCCGTGACTTTGGTGGGGACCAACTAATTTTCTCCCTTCTATTTCTTAACATTGTTTGGAAACAGAAGAGGGTTTGTAAACTATTGCTGTCAGATCAAACACAGGGGTAGAATAAGAGGAGTCATATAAGGAGTATTTATAACTTTCTTAGAGCAGTAAAATCAAGGGGTCAAGTCAGGACCACAGCTCTTCCTTACAGTATAATGTTAGACTAAATAACTAACCACTTCGTACTTTACCATTCCCACTACAGAGTGAAGGTTTGGTACCTACAACAACAGTACATTATTCAGGTAAATGTAACGTGTTTTAATGTATCCAAGCGTTTTGATCTCATAACATCTTAAGTATTTCAGATACAAAATAACTGAAGAAGCATTTAGTGTAGTGAAAAGGGTTTTAATGTTTGACTAGATGTGGATTCAAATTCCAAGTTTGCTATTTAGTAAATTAGTGATCTGGATCAGATTACTTAATCTCTCAGGGCCTCAGTTTCCAATTTATAAAACAGAAATAATATTCATATTATTAGAACTGTTAAGAAGATTACATAATTCAGTGTCTAAAAAGCATTAATCGAAGTGGCTAACTTGTAAACCCCAGAAATCATAGCTATTAACATTATTATCTATAATAAATTCTTATAGAATTAATTTTCTTGTAATTTTTCTTCCCAGTCATCAAAATAAAGGCTGATTGGTACCCAAAAGAGGTCCTACTCTTACACTCAAATACTGGCTATTCTTTACTTGTACAAAATATAGGCAAATACCCACTTTCTTCTGTCACCCAATGTAATAAATGGAGCAGGGTCAAAGCAACACCCTCAGAGTGGGTTTTTGAAGTTCTAGCTTCATTTCTCACCAACACAACTGCAAAACTCAACAGCTCTAAGGTGCTGCAAGAATCCATTAGAATGAGTCCCATAGGCCAGTGAGGAGGGACTCACTCTCCAAACCCCACTGCTCCATTTGGCAGTAACTGCTCCTAAGTGAAAGGTGCTGGAGGAGTTAGGATAGGGACCTGGCTCTCGCTCTGAGGTTCTTTGAGTTTTCATTACCAATTCTATTTTTATGGTTTAGATCTTGGCTACAGTAAACTCCAGATTGAATAGACACCTGAACTATACATCTGAGACCAGTATTTAGCTTTAAATAGCAGCAAAGTTGCCTGCAGATGCATTTTTTTTTTAAATGGGGCATAGAAAGGGTATTTTTATTTATTTATTTTTTTTAATGTCAGGCATCAAGCGACCTCACAAATCATTTTTACGTGGTTTCCTGGACCTTTGTTTTTAGCAAATCCTTTAACGGGATCGACTCATTTGCGTATTTCTTCAAAGGAAGGATTTTGCAGGTAGCTCTTCATGAGGCCTGCCACCTTCTAGGGTTTGGGAGAAAGAGTTTTAAAAGAGTAGAGATGTTTACTTTGGAGAAGTCATTATTTGGTACCTGCAGCCATTAGCTCAGTAACTACACTGCTGGCAATCGCTGTGGAGTCCCGTATTTCTGCATTTACAGGCTTGAGGTCCCAGGACTGAGCTCGCATCTCAAAATAGGGATATGTCAGAATCTCATTAGCATTATTAGTAGCTGGACATGGTTCCCTGTTAACCTAAGAGCTGATTGTGGCTTCTTTGATGAATATGAATTCTATTGTATGATGTCTGCTTTGAAAGCAAACCATTTAAACACTGTAAAATTATTTTTTGACCCTTCAAGGAGGGTTTTATATATATATCTTAGATGGAGCGTGCCTCTAAGTTAAAACATAAACAAATGTACTTAGCAAAAGCAGCCAAATTTATTCTCATTTTGTTAGGCAGGTAGCGTACATATTAGATGACTTCCCTTTTGAGTTTTACATTTGTTTCATGTGTTTTTCTCCAAAGAACAGGAGTTATTCTGTCAAAGGTGGGGAGGTGAAACCTTGGTTAGGAGGATACTGCAAATTCTACCCTTTCAGCAGAAGTAATTTATAGTTTCATAATATTCCAGAGTTTCTCTTTGTCTTTTACATGACAATTTATGACCAAGGTTTCCATGTTTCCCTTACTCCTGTTACAAGCCTGAACAAATAAACTGTGCATACAGGGTCTGTTTCCTCAGGCTATTTTCTAGCTATCATTACTTTTTCTTCCTCTGACCTCACATGACATAATCTGGATTCTGCATTGCATTATTATTTTTTTTAATTCAGAAGGCACATAATGTGAAGCTTAACTAGTGAGAATGAGGTTCTGTGTCATTTTGTCTAAAACTGTTCTTTAAAGTAATTCAATTGTTAAAAATCCAATATTCTGAATATGGGGAAAAAAGTTCTTAGCTGCCTTGAGAATATACTTATATATATATTTGTTATACCTAAAGAATGACTTTTTCAGGCATTTGCCCTTGGGTTTTTTAAATTTTTATTGTGATATATACAAAACCTTGTAAAAAATAATGCAACGAACGCCTCGCTACTCACGTCCTAACTTAAGAAGTGAAACATTAGCAATCAAATCAAAGCCCTCTGTGTGCCTCCCTCCCCAGTGGAATCCTCTTCCCAATCCCCTGGATACAGAAATCTGTTTTTTATCAATTCCAAGCATTTCTGTATATGTTTAATATGCATGTACATATTCTTAAACAACAATATATAGTATTTGTATCAATTTTTAATTTATATTTACTTCATGCTACTATGTGTATTCTAGTAAAACTGGCTTTTTTCTCTCAGCATTTTGTGCCTGAGCTTCATCCACATTGATACATGTAGCTCTCACTAATTTTCACTGCTGTATGGTATGACAGGGCATGACTGTACCACAATCTATTTATGAATTTTCTGTCAATGGACATTTAGCCTGTTTATTATCTCTTGCTATTAACATTGCTACTGCAGACATTCTTGAACATATCTTTTTGTGCACGCATGCATGCAAGAATTTTTTAGAGCATATCTCAAAAGTAAATATATATTAACTTTTTCTATTTGTTGCCAATTTACTCTCCAAAGTGATTGAACCAAATTATATTACCACCAACATTTAGGATTATATACAACTTTTTAATTTTTGTTAATCTGATGGATATGAAATAGCTCATTTCCCTGATTACTTAGTTAAGTTTAATATCTATTTGTTTATTGGCCATTCATATTTCACCTTCTGTGAAATACAAGTTTATATTTTTTGTCCTTTTGGGGGCCAGGGGGTTAATTTGTATTTGTCATACAGATTTGTAGAATATTTCTTTTATATCTTGAGCACTTATCCTTTGTTGGTTCTATGCATTACAAATTTCTTTTTCTAGTCAGTGTCTTGCCTTTTCATCTTCTCTATGGTGTGTCATTTGATAAACTGAAGTTTTAATATTTAAATTAGTCAAATTTATTGATCTTTTTTTGTAGTTTATACTTTTTGTATCTTAATTATGATGACCTTATAACAGGTCTTGATTTGGGCGGGGCAAATTTCTCCACTGTGTCTTTCTTCTAAATTATGCCCTTGGATTTTGAAAGTGTAGTTTTTCATGGCTTTTCTAATACAGTGTTCCCTCGCCACTTCGCGCTTCATGTTTTGCGGCTTCAGTGCTTCGCGGGTTTCCCCAAAATATTCATCAAAAAATAAAAATGAAAAAATACAACCATGTCGGCAGCCACATTGCAGAAAGGAGCGTTGACGGGGTTTTAGTGTTGTGTTGGCGATAACTTGTTTTGTTTAAGCGATCACTTGTTTTATTAATTAAGCCCTTATAATGCCGCCTCAGCGCTGTGCCCCTGTGAAAGCTTCCTCCGGGGCGCCCAGAACCCCGTTGACGGGGTGATGTCCTTGTACAGGGGAATTTTGAAGGAAAAGAAAAAACAAAGACAACAACGACCCATCACCATGTTTCTCTCCCAGGTAAAGCCCCCGGCTCTCCCGTCAGCGCCTCCAGCAGAAGAGTCTCCGAGTGAGCCTACAGCTTCTACGAGTCACGTGAGAGCCTCTCCTCCGCCACCAACACAAGACTCTTCGCCTCTCTCAGAAAGCCATGTTGATTCATGTTTATTACTGTATAAGGTTTTGTCATTAACCTTATTAATTAGCACTGACACGTTTAAGTAAATACGTATACTGTTGTGATTTTTGTCTTAAATGAGTAAAGTATGAATACTGTTTACATATTTAAAACATTCTTGTACCCGCATACACGAAAATTCCTAGGGGCCAATCCTACTTCGCGGTTTTTCAGCTTTCGCAGAAGGTTCTGGTCCTCATTAACCGCGAAAGACAAGGGATCACTGTAGTGTGACTCTACTTTAAATATCAATTTCTAGCCATCTGATGATTTCAGTAAAGGGGTTAATGTATCTTTCCTGCCTCTGCTCCTCCCCTACTTCATCTCCATTTCAGCTTTCATATGCCCTCTCTGGTTTTCAGAAGAGTGTAAAAAATTATAGTTATCTCTATAGAAATTGCCAAATGAGTGATCAGTTTCTCTATAAAGAGCCAAGATTCCTAAACTTTTAATGTAATTAAAAATTTTTAATGTTAATGTTAAAAGGAATCAGAGATTATTGATTTAAACCTATTCATACATGATAAGATGAGAAAGGTTTTAACTAAGCCAAATTTCTCTAAGCGGTGGAAAACTAAGCCATGATCAAGTACAAAGAACATCTGCTTTGGATTCAGACAGTTCTTCTCATTCGCTAAATTACTCAACTTTGCTATCTTTGGTTTCTTCATCTATGAAGTTATTTCACAAAGTTTTTATAAGCATTAAATACTAAATATCCTATATGATGCCTGAAATATGGTAGACACATAATAATGTTATTCTCTCCTTACCCCCATCCTAATCCATCCCTTTGATAGTTAGCACAGTGTTATGAGGATACAATCTTAGGGGATTTGATAAAGCACCCCAGAAGAGGTAATGCCTCAGCTGAAACTTGAAGAATATGTAGTAATTAGGGATGAGAAAGGGCCAAGAAACATTCTAGGCCCAAGAAACAACACATGTTTGGGCACAGTTTGCAGTCTAGTTTCCTCTATGAAGGCCACAGACAGATCCCTTTCTGAGGCTCTTTTGCAGGTTATGTACTATGGTAATGAGTGGAGCAAAGGAGTTGGCCCTCTTAATGAGTTTTGAACTTGAGTTTCTTGTTAATCCTTTCAAATGGTTGTGGGTGTGTTAGTGCAAAGGTGGTATAGAATAGTGGATCTCAACTTGGGACCCCTGAGAGTTCTCAAGATCCTTTCAAGGGGCCCATAAGGCAAATTCTTTTTTTCTAACAATACAAGACATTATTTGCCTTTTTCACTAAGTTGACATTTGCACTGATGTTGCAAAAGCAACAGTAGACAAAACAATTATCATTACATTCTTCACTAACTCACACTCACAGTAAAAAGAAAAACAAAAACACAACAACAAATACCAACAGCCAGTTTCACTTGAGACTATCCTTGATGAAGCAGTAAAAGTGATTATTTTTATTAAATCTCAACTCTTAGGTACAGAACCATTTTAATGGTCTGTGTAACAAAAAGAAAAAGAAAAAGAAAAATGCATCAAGTACCTTTGCTATATACCAAAGTACAATGGCTATCTCAAGGAAAATTATCATGCAATTGAGTGGCAAGTTGAACTAGCTACTCCCACCACCACCACCAACCCCGCCACCTCCACCCTCTCCAAACCCTTATTTTTACTTGAAAAAATTACTGACAGACAAGTTATATTTACTCAGATTTGGAAGACATTTTCTCAATGATGAAAAAAGGGAGCCTGGGGAAACCGGGATGGCTCAGTGGGTTAAGTGCTTGCTTTGCAACCCCGGGGACTGAGGATCAAATTCCAGTCCTGGCTTGTGTGGACCCATATGCTGAACTGAAGTGTGTTTCTCATGCAGGAGGTCCCCAGCCCAGTTCTTGCCCTGTGTGGTACCTGCCCACTTGTGTGTAAGGAAACCATGTTGAAAACTGATGATGTACAACTATGGAGACTGCTCTGGGCCCTCCTCCTTCTCTCTCTCTTTGTCTCTGTCAAAAACAATAAAATAAGCTGATTCTGAGTGGTGGGCACATAATGCGATGCATGGGTGATGTGATGTGGACTTGTACATCTGGAAACTATCTAATTGTTACCAACCAATGTCACCCCATTAAATTTAACAATAAAAAAACAAAACAAAACAAAAAAACAATAAAATAAATCTTTGAAAAAAAAGAAAAGGAGCCAACAGTTTTTTAAAGAAATAGAGAAATAAAAAATCATCAGATTTGTATGGAATCACCAAAGACACTGAGTAGCCAAAGTCATCCTGAGGAAAAAAAAAGAACAAGATTGGAGTATCATACTCCCTGACTTCCATTTGTACCATAAAACATCAATAATCAAAACAACATAGTATTGGCAGAAAAGCAGATAAACAGACCAATGGGGTAGGATTGAGGACTCAGAAATAAAGCTATAGGGATGCTGGACTAGCTTAGTGATTGAGCACTTACCTCCCTTATGGTCCAGGGTTCAAGTCCTGGCTCTAGCTCTTACAAACCCATATACTGAACTATAGTGCAACAGTAACGGCCAAGATGGCTTGGTGGTGAAGGTTCTCGCTTCCCAGGTGGGAGGACCCTGGTTAGGTTCCTGTCTCATGTGGCCCCACACCCACCTGTCACAACTAATGATGTCACAACTATAGAGACTGCTCTGCCCCTCCCCTTTCTCTCTCTCTCTCCTTTTCTCAAACAATAAAATAAATCTTAAAAAAAACCTCATCACTCTAATTAAAAAAAAAAGAAAAGATGAGCATAGGACCTGAACAGACACTCTTCTCAAGAAGACAAACAAATGGCTACCAGATATGTGAAACAATGCTCAACTTATTAAGGAAGTGCAAATCAAAACCACAATGAGATACCACCTCACACCTATTGAAATGGCTATTATCAACAAGATCAATCATAACACGTATTGGAGATGTTTTGGGGAAAAAGGAGCCCTCATACACTGCTGGTGGGAATGTAAATTGGTACAGCCACTGTGGAAAACAGTATGGAGGCTCCTCAAAAAATTAAGAATAGAATTACCGTATGGCCCAGCCATCCCTTTTCTGGGTGTCTACCAAAAAAACTTGGAAACATTTAATGTATATATTTACTCCTATGCTCATTGCAATATTTTTCATGGTGGCCAAGACGTGGAAACAACCAAAGTGCCCTTTGATAGATGACTGGATAAAGAAGATGTGATATATTTGCACGATGGAATACTACTCAGCCATAAGAAAAGATGCAATACTGCCATTTGCAACAACATGTGATGAATCTGGAGATTATCATGCTAAGTGAAATAAGTCAGACAGAAAAAGTCAAGAACCATATGATTTCACTTGTATGTGGGATACAAAATTGAAAGCAAAAACAAACAAGACAAAGGAACAAAAACTCATAGACACAGACAACAGATTAGTGTTTACCAGAAGGTAAGGGCAGCGGGTGGTAGAAGAGGGTAAAGAGGGTAAAATATATAGTGATGGAAGGAGAGTTGACTTTGGGTGGTGAGCACAGAATGCAATCTATAGATGATGTATTATAAAATTGTACATTTGAAACCTATAGAATTTTACCAACCAATGTCCCCTCAATACATATAAAGATTTTTTTTTAAAGATTTATTTTATTGATTTTTGTTAGAGAGAAACAGAGACAGAGAGATACAGAGAGAAGGGGGAGGGCCCAGAGCAGTCTCCATAGTTGACATTAGCTTTTCCATATAGTTTCACTCCACAGGTGGGCACAGGGCTTCGCAGGGCAGGAACTGGGCCGGGAGCCTCCCACATAGGTCCCAGCAAGAACTGAACTGGGGGAACTCCCCAGTTCAGCACGTGGGTCCGCATGGGCCGGGGCCGGGACTCGATCCTCGGTCCCTGGAGCCTCAAAGTGAGCGCTTAACCAGCCGAGCCATCCCAGCTTTCCCTCAATACATTTAATAAAAACATTTTTTTTTAAAGGGAGCCAACAGTTAGTAGAGTATTTGTTGCCAATGATAAAAGTACAACTTCCAAGCAAAACTAGAATTTTGGAAATTTTTAAGACTTTAGGTGGCTTCATCACGTCAATAGTGTTATTAACAACTGAGGGGAAGCTGGGATGGCTCAGTGGGTTAAGCGCTCACTTTGCAGCCCTGGGGACCAAGGATCGAATCCCAGCTGCCGGCCCGTGCAGACCCATATGCTGAACTGGGGAGTGCCCCCAGTTCAGTTCTCACCGGGGTGAAGACCCCGGCCCAGTTCCTGCCCTGTGCAGCCCCATGCCCACCTGTGGAATGAAACTATGTGGGAAAACCAATGATGTGCAACTATGGAGACTGTTCTGGGCCCTCCCCCTTCTCTCTGTCTCTGTCTCTGTCTCTCTGTCAAAACCAATAATAAATAAATAAATAAATAAATAAATCTTTTAAAAAAAACTGAGGTTTTTTTCTTTAGTATTGTATAATGAAATGTGCCAACATTTGGAAAATCGACAAAATTCGGTGAACTGATATTTTCCAAATTACCAACGAATGATAGTACAAAATCACTCGTGTGTAAATGATCTATTCATAGTACATGAGAGACCAACATAATAGAGTATAAAAAGTTTATTGGTAAAATTTTAGATTCTATGTTGCAACTAATATTTAAGAACCTACCACCTGTTAAGTTTTGGTATATCGTCAAGGACAAATAGCCACAGTTGTCTCCAAAGACTACTTAAAACACTTCTCTTTTCAACTACGTGTCTGTAGGAGGCTGCTTTTTCCTCATATACTTCAACCAAGTTATTTCACAACAAATCATATGCAGAAGCAGATGTCAGAATCCCAGGTTTTCTATGAAACCAGACATTAGAGATTTGCAAAAATGGGAGATGCCGGGATGACTCAGTGGGTTGAGTGCCCGTCTTGTAGCCCAGGGATCTGAGGGTTGAGTCCTGACCCTGGCCTGTGAGGACCCATATGCTGAACTGGGGTGTGCTTCCCATGTGGGAGGCCCCAGTTTGGTTCCTGCCGGGGTGAGCTTCCCATGCAGGAGGCCCCTGGCTCGGTTCCTGCCCTGCAGAGCCCCTTGCCACCTGTGTGGAATAAACTATGTCAAAAACTAATGATGTACAACTATGGAGACTGCTCTGGGCCCTCCCCCTTCTCTCTTTCTTTGTCTCTCTCTCTGTCTGTCAAAACAATATTTAAAAATCTTAAAAAAAAATAGAGATTTGCAAAAATGTAAAACATTACCACTTTTCCTGCTATATTTTCGTTTTGTAAAAGATAGTTTAAAAAAAATATATGTTATTCATATTAATATGTAATGGGCTTATTATTTTTTCAATGAATTAATAAACATATATATAATTTTTCTCAATTTTAGTTTCTAGTACACTAAGTAGTGATAAAGATAATTCACATATAATAAAAACTCTTTGAGGTCCTCAATTATTTTTAAGAATAAAAGTTCTGGGAAGCCGGGATGGCTCAGTGGGTTAAGTGCTCACTTTGCAGCCCTGGGGATTGAGGATCAAATCCCGGCCCCGGCCCGTGTGGACCCATATGCTGAACTAGGGAGTGCCCCCAGTTCAGTTCTCACTGGGGTGAAGACCCCGGCCCAGTTCCTGCCCTGTGCAGCCCCTCGCCCACCTGTGGAATGAAACTATGTGGAAAAACCAATGATGTGCAACTATGGAGACTG
>PVKE010018897.1:0-29053 GCA_004027555.1 Craseonycteris thonglongyai
AGGCCTCTGTATTAGTTTTCTATGGCTGTCATAACACATTAACATAAACTTAGCAGCTTAAAACACCTCCTATTCATTAGCTCATAGTTCTGTAGGTCAGAGGGGTGAATGGATGGATGGGCTCCATTGGGTCCTCCGCTCAGCATCTCATAAGACCAAGATCAAAGTTTCAGCTGGCTTGGGCTCTTATCTGCAGTCTTGATTTGAGTTCTTGGAAGAATCTACTTGCTTGTTGAGGTAGGTTTAAGATCTGGTTTCCTTGCTGGCTATCAGCAGGGGGCCCGCTCACTGCTTTGAGACAGGTCTTTTTTTCTTTTCTTTTCCATACGCCCCCTGCCCCCTCCATCTTCAAACTAGCGACAGTGTGTCAGCTTTGACTTTCCCTTCTGTTTTCTTCTGCTGCTACCTGCTGGAGAAAGTTCTCTGGATTTAAGGGCTCATGTGATTAGGCCCATCCACTGCTTTCTCTCTCTTCCCCTCTCCCTCTCAGACATAATGAGAAGGTAGCTGTCTGCAAGCCAGAAAGAGAGCCCTTTCCAGGAACCAAATTAGCTGGCACCCTGATCTTGGACTTCCTGGCTTCCAGAACTGTGGGAAAATCAGTTTATGTTGTTTAAGCCACTCAATCTGTGGTATTTTGTTATGGCAGCCTGAGTAGACTAAGACAGTGACCATGATATGCAACAACATAAATCAAGATGGATAGAAAGCTCCCAGCCTACTTGGATAATCCTACTCTAGGTCTTTGACCTTTCTGGCATTTGCTGAAAGCCAGCCTGGGTGTCCGGCCAGCCCCAGTTCTGGGGTCTCGAAGGAAGAAGGAAAAGGCCAGTTTTTGAGGCTCAGACTAGCTTGATGCAGCTGCCTGTGAATTGGATAGGGCTGCTTGAGCAGCTGGGGTCCTGGGTGCGAGGCCACTTTCCAGGGCAGGTCCAGGAAGGCTGCAAAAGGAATTTGCTGCAGCTGAAAATCTGCAGCAACAAGCCAGGCAAGTGCATAGTGCCATCAGTGTACAATTGATTTGTGATTGTGAGCAGCATATTTGGGGTGTGACAGCTGACTGCAGGGTCAAGCAGCCAGCCGAGCTGTGTTGGTTTGGAGGGAGTTCAAGCCTCTGAACTGAAAAACCATATTTCTGAGGAAAGACCATGAGCATCTGTTTCAACTCTGAGGCTGGCTCCTCCCCACTGATGTTGCTGGCTTCTTCTGTCAGAATGTAAAGGCCCCCACTGTGGCCTCAGGAAGCAAATCTCCCAGTTGTTCAATGGCATCTCATCCTTAGGGCTGTGCCTTAGTTATCTATTCCTGCATAACAAATCACTGCAAACTTAGTGGTGTAAAAACCACACAAGTTTATTATCTTGTGGTTTCCACACGTCAAAAGTCTGGGCAAAGTTTAGCTGGGTCCTCTACTCAGGCATTTGCTAGGTTGAAATCAGGTGTTCACAGGGATGCTGTCTCATCTGAAGTTTGGATGCTTTATCAAGCTCACTGGTTGTCAGAATTCAGTTCCTTGCGATTGTAGAACTTAAATCTCCTTTTTTTTTGCTAAGTATTGGCCAGGGATTACTCTCAACTCCTTGAGAGGCCACCTTCAGGTTCTTGCCACATGGCCCTTTCCATGTGTCTCCTATGGTTCTTTCTCTCTCTCTTTCTCTCTTTTATTTTTATTTTGAAATAATTATAGAATCACAAGAAGTTGTAAAGATAGTAAAGAGAGATGCCATGTATTCTTTATCCAGTGTTCTCCAATGGTTACACCTTATATAATTATAGTATTATACAATATCCAACTGACACTGGTACAATGTGTGCATATGTTCGATGCCATTTTATCATATGTACAGATTTGTGTAACCACCGCTGGAGTCAAGATTCAGAACTGTTTCATCACTTCAAAAGTCCTCTCTTGTGCTTCTTGCTCCTTTAAAGTCATATGCACCCATTTCCCTTGCACTATTTCTGAACCCCTGGCAACTACTACTCTGTTCCCCGACTCTACAATTTTGTCATTTTGAGAATGTTATATAAGATGCAATATGTGACCTTTGAAGACTTGGTTTTCTTCATTCATCATAATGCCTTTGAGATCCATCCAAGATTTTGCATGTATCAGTAGTTCATTTCATTTTTATTGCTGAGTAGTATTTCATGGTACAGATATACCACAATTTAACCATTTACTTTATAAGGGACATTTTGCTTGTTTTGAATTCTGGCTATTGAAAATAAAGTTGTTATAACCACTTGTGTGCAGATTTTTGTGTCAACATAGGTTTTCATTTTTATAGGGTAAATATGTAAGAGTACAATTGCTAGGTTATATGGTAAGTGTATATATACAAGGGCTGTGTGGAAAAGATCCAGACACATAACCATTCTCGTTGTACTAACGATGACTTTTTTTCCTGGACAGCCCTTGTAGCTTTTAAAGAAACTGCTATACTCTTTTCCAGAGTGGCTGTACTATCTTACATTCCCACCAGTAATGTACAGTATAAGTGATCCACTTTTCTACACCTTCACCAGCATTTGGTGTTGTCGCCCTTTTGTTTGTTTGTTTGTTTGTTTTGCCTGATGTAGCCTTTTGGTAAGGTGACTTTGATGAGCAATTCCCTAATGGTTAATGATGTTGAACATCTTTTCAAGTGTTTACTTACCGTCTGTTTATTCTCTTCAGCTAAAGGTCCCTTCATACCTTTCACTTCCTTTCCAATTGGATTGTTTTTTATTGTTGAGTTTTGAGAGTTCTTTATACATTCTAAATACCTTTCCTTTATCAGATACATGGTTGCAAAGATTTTTCTCCCAGTCTGCAGTTGTCTCTCTTCCCCTTAAGAAGGTCTTTCACAGAGCAAAAGTTTTTAATTTTGAGGCAACAAAATTTGTTAATTTTTTCTTATATGGATCATGCTTTTCATGTCAAATCTAAGAACTCTTCACCAATTCCTAGGTTGCCAAGATTTTGTTTTATGTTCACCTCTAAAAGTTTTATAGTTATATATTTTAATTTAAATCTATGATCCACTGAGTTAATCTTTATATAAAGTGCAAAGTTCATGTCAAGTTTATTTTATTTATTTATTTGTTTGTCTATGGGTGTCCAAATGCAAGAGCATCATTTGTTGAAAACAGTTCTTATCTCTTTTAAGGACTTACCTGATTAATTCAGACTCACCCAGGATAATCTTCCTTTTGATAAAGTCAACTAATTATGGACCTTAATTACATCTGAAACACCCATTTTTTCTATATAGTAGCATAATCATTGGAGTGAAAGTCCATCATATTTAATGGCTCCACCTACAGTTAAGGGGAGGGGATTTTATAAAGGTGTGGATCATTGCATCGGGGAGTGGGGGGGGGGGGTCATCCTAGAATTCCATCACATGCCGGGGATATCCATTCACACCCATTTTTTCCTCACCTGGGTTTGAAAAAGGCTGCTATCTCCAGGGTCTTATCCAAGTGAGGATTGGCTGGTTTGGAAAGTCCTGTAGAGATCTGAAAGTAGATCTAGATATGTGTGTGCATGCTAAGACCCAAGCAAAATGTGATTTGGCTGTTCATTTCCTGAGTTAGGGATGGGTGGTCTCACACTGGATTAAAGAGCTCTGATAGTGAGCTGAAACATGGGGTGGGGGAACGGCACTATTAAATAAACCTTTTCTTTGAGAATAGAGGTTGGGTTAGCCAGCTCAGGGCAGAAACTTGTGCTGGGCTCCATCAACACAGAGAATGCCCATTCACTTGCAATCTATTTTCTAACCTTCACCTGAATCAGTGTTCTGTCACTGACATTCAGCTAATAAGCTGTGTTTGGGGCCCAAAGGTGAAAATTCTTTTAGCTGTGACTTCTTTTAACTATAGAACTCCTTTTGTCTCTCTGTACTTCTCTTGGAAACTTGCATCACATCTATTCTGCCTAAAAGAATCAAGTTTTCAGAAGAGAATGCCCAACTTGAGCCTTGTGGAATCCCCAACAACCTCTCTAACACTACAGACCAGCCACTACCTTAGAGAACCTGAGTTGCCTCTGACTTTTGAATGCAAGGTGACATGGGGAAACCAAGTCACAATAGTGTGCTTTCAAGCTGGGAACCACCAAGAAATTGTACGGAGTAAGGAGCCAAGAAGGTCAAGCAAAAACCAGTAAATTTAGAAATTTAAGGGGAAAGCCAGTGGATGAGAACCACCTGAAATGAGTGGGATCCAAAACTTGTTTGTTAATCAGCCTTTCATGAAGCCAAAGAAAATCCGGAAGCAAGAAGAATGAGGAGAAGCACTGAAGTCACATATGGTCACAAACATCATCTTAATCCCTCACTCCCACACTGCTCTGGACTTTTCACCAGTCCCATCATTCCCAATATGAATGGTGCTCCTGGACCCGAGCAATGTGGCAGCCCTAATTCTAACGTGTGCTCTGGAAAGGCCACATTAAGGGCACTCTTCTCTGAGTGCACTCTGTACCTCCTGCACTAACTCCTAAAATCGGGCTCTTTGTGGGCACAATACTTCCTCTGCAACCCAGCTCCTTTTTCCACATCCCAACAGCTCACTGCCTCAAAGTAGGGTCAGTATCCCCTAAATCCCTGCAACTGCTCCCAGATCATTGCTCTCCACTATTATGTAAAAGCCTTCTCTCTTCAATCCTCTTTCCATTTGATATGATCACCCTCTATCCTACTCCCCCACCATTGTTGTCATCCATTCACACACTCTTAGAGGATTTTGTTCCCCTCTGGTTTATATATTCCTTCTCCATTCCAATTCCTGTTGTCACACTGGCTGATTTCAACTATTTTTGTAGCCCAGTGGTTCTCGATTTACAATCAGTTGGAAAACCTAAAAAATGCAGTTGCCTGAGACCAACTCAAACCAGTTGAATCTAAATGTCTGATGTGGCTTTAGCATAGATATTTCTAAAAAGCTTACAGGTAATTCCAGTGTGCCAGGATTGTAATTAAGGTTTTATATATTTCCATTGCAAACCAGGATTGAGGACAAGTGCTCTGGCCTCAAAGATCCTTCACATCCTCAATTCTAATGGCTTTCACTTCCACTATTATTCAGAAAACCACCTTCATGGTCATATCCTGACCTTGACATCGCCTAGAATCTTGTTGCCTCTGAATTCTTTTGTCCCAGGAGTGCCACTACAATCTTGCACTTCCCTACTCTGGTACCTCTTTCATCTTATTACAACTTGAGACTTTGATCCCACCATTTTTCTCCTAATTTATTAACAGTTCCACATCCTTACTTCTTTCCCTATACTTCCGGGCTCCTGTGGTGGATCATTCTCACCAGTATAACTTAATCATCCATACTCTTTTGCCTATCTATTGGACTTAACTTACAAACTCCATACCCTGAGTCAACCGGAAAATCTGCCAGAACTTCTAGAGAAAAAATGGGATGCTAATCAGGTGGGTACCACTACAAATGCCTGATTTTTAATGTTAGTTGTTTTCTGAACACTGTTGATCCTTTGATTTCTTTTCAGCTCTCTCCCATTTCCCTTAGCCACTATTCTAAACTGTTGCCTCCTTTTGAATGGGTGTCAGCATCCCTTCCACAGCTATAAGCTTATTTGCATCTCCTAGTGTCCTTTCCTCTTTCCTTTTGCTCTGAGAGGAGTGTTCCTTTTCCTTCACAAGGCTAATTATTTTGTGTTCTGCACCCTGTCATCATGACTCCTTTATTGAATCTTCAACCTCTGCTGTTTTCATTCCCTAAGACTGCGTGTGTGTGGGCACACACACATACACACACCAAATGTCATCTTCTAAAAGCTCTCTTGAGCTTGTATTATTCATCAGCTACCATCTTCACTTATTTGATCTCAGCTATGCTTCTTGAAAGAGTAGTCTAATTTAGTGTCTCCATTCCTTACTTCTCAGTTACTCATCAAACTACTGCTACCATGCCCCTACTGCTCCACTAACTACATGGGCAATGGTTAGGGCAGAATCCATAGGGACATTTCCAGATCCTTTCTTTTATTGGAACTATTCTTCACACTACCTATGCTAACCACTTCTGCCTTTTCAAAACTTACTTTAGCTCTCATGATTCTCCCCTACCATGGCTCGCCTCCTTAACTCTTGGACTGACTGTTTCTTCTCAGTCTTCATTGCTGCATCATACATAGTCTTTTATATGTATTTTAAAAGCTGGTAAATTTGAAGGGTCTGTCCTTAGCCCTCATCATCTCTCTCTAATATATACAGAGATAGACTCATACTGAGTATTCCCAGAACACTCTGTCCAGTCAAGCCTCTTGGCTGAGCTCTAGACCTATGTGTTTAACTGTCTATTGGATCTCTTCTTCTTCACTTTTACATGTCCCAAATCAAGCTCATTATCTTCCTAAATCCCCTTCCATCAAACTATGAAACCATAACCCAGTGTTTTTTGTTTTTATTGGTGACACCATTATCCACTCAGTCTCTCACAACAGAAAACTCCATGTAGTTCTTTAGTGTCCTTTCTCCCTCAGTTTCACATCTGATTAGTCATCAAGTCTTATCAATTCTACTTCCTCAACAGTTATCCAATGTGTCTACTTTTCTCCATTGCTACTGCCTTTATTCAGGTTTTTATCTCTCACAACTAGAGATGCAGCCTCCTAACTTCTCTCCATGTCTGCACTCTTGCTCCTCAATAATTGCTTCACCCAGTAGTCAGAGTGATTGAAAGCCTTTAGAACAGTATTTGGGACATAGTAGGTATTCAGTAAAGTTTTGCAAAATGAATGGATGTCCAAATGGTCTCAATAGTGACATACAAAGCCTGCTCTTCTTTTCCAGCCCCATTTCCTCTCTTGTAATGTAGGCTCTAGCTAGGGAGTACAAGAGCAGATCTCCTAACAGATCTTCTGATTTCAAGTTTGAGTGCTCTTTCAACCACAGCCTAGCTGCTTCTTTTTCAGTCTAATTTTACAAAAGTCTTAGAAACCTTCCACTTGGGGGCATTTGGATGTAGCCCCAACTGGAGCCAAGAGGACAGACAATATGACCTTCTACTGTCACTGCCAATGAGGGAATGCTATGATGTTAAACCCACAATGGAAGGAAGAAGGTACATTTTGTAGAGGTCTAAAGCGTGGAGGAAATGAGACCATAATTATTGCATTCATTAATTCATTTATTTATTCAACAGACATTTACTTTGTGCCAGGCTCTGTGCCAGGCCTTGAGGGTATGATGATAGATTCACTGCCTCCAGGAGTATTGATGGACAGTGACAGGAGCTTTTGGTGAAATGGGAAGTAGAAGGGGATATGCCTGTGGAACATGAACTTGATAGTGGTGAGGAAAGAGCATCTCCCATGTCCAGGGAGAATGACCAAACAGCTGCTCCATGATATGCCATGGCACACTGCACTATCAGGACAATGGGGCATCATGAGATGGTGGTCATAGAGGGAGTCCTGAATCTGGAGCAAATCCTTATTTCATTAGCTTGTCTCTCCTATTCTTACCACCCCTTAAAGCAACAACTATTCCCATCTCCCTGGACCCTTTAGATGTGGCCAAGTCAACATTAGGAAGTACAAGCATAATTGCAGTTTTTGCATTGTTGAAATTTGCTGTTTGATATTGGAATACATTCTTTTTTTTTTTTTTGAACTGAACTGGGGACCTCACCACATTCGGGAAGCACACCCCAGTTCAGCATGTGGGTCCCCCTGGGCCAGAGCTGGGATTTGATCCTCAGTCCTCAGGACTTCAAAGTGAGCGCTTAACCCACTGAGCCATCCTGGCTTTCCCTGGAATACATTCTTAAATAAATGTGGTTATGTTATACACCGTTTTAATGCACATTTCTTGCTTGACATGTTTTTGCTAATGACTTATTACTTGCTGTTTATTTTATATTTATTTTAGAATATGGAAATGATGTTAGACAAAAAGAAAATTCAAGCAATTTTTTTATTTGAGTTCAACATGGGTCATAAAGCAGCCGAGAAAACTCACAAAATCAATGATGCATTTGGTCCAGGAACTGTTAATGAACGTATACTGCAGTGATGGTTCAAGAAGTTTTGCAAAGGAGATGAAAGCCTTGAAGATGAGGAGCACAGTGGCTGGCCATAGACAGTTGACAGTGACCAATTGAAGTTTTATTTATTTATTTACTAATTTTTTGACAGAGAGAGAGAGAAATACAGAGACAGAGACAGAGAGAGAACTGAACTGGGGGAGCTCCCAGTTCAGCACATGGGTCCGCACGGGCCGGGGCCGGGATTTGATCCTCGGTCCCCAGGGCTGCAAAGTGAGCGCTTAACCCACTGAGCCATCCCAGCTTCCCCCGTTTTTTTTAAAGTTTTATTTATTTATTTACTATTTTTTTGACAGAGAGAGAGAGAGAGAAATACAGAGACAGAGACAGAGAGAGAACTGAACTGGGGGGACAGTGACCAATTGAGACCAATCATTATAGCTGATCCTCTTACAACTACACAAAAAGTTGCCCAAGAACTTAACGTTGACCATTCTATAGTTGTTTGGCATTTGAAGCAAATTGGAAAGGTGAAAAATCTTGATAAGTGGGTGCTTCATGAGCTGACTGAAAATTCAAAAAAAATCATTTTCAAGTGTCGTCTTCTCTTATTCTTTGCAACATTGAACCATTTCTCAATTGGATTGTGATGTGTGATGAAAAGTGGATTTTATATAACAACTGGTGATGACCAGCTGAGTGGTTGGACTGAGAAGAAGCTCCAAAGCACTTCCCAAAGCCAAACTTGCACCAAAAAAAAAAAAAAAAAGGTTATGGTCACTGGTGGTCTGTGGCCAATGTGACTCACTACAGCTTTCTAAATCCCAACAAAACCATTCCATCCGAGAAGTATGCTCAGCAAAGTGATGAGGTGTATTGAAAACTGAAATACCTGCAGCTGTCATTCATTGGTCAACAGAAAGGGCCCAGTTCTTCTCCACAACAACGCTGGACCAGACGTTGTACAACCAACCCTTCAAAATTTGAACAAATTGGGGTACAAAGTTTTGCTTCATCTGCCATATTTACCTGACCTCTCGCCAACTGACCACCACTTCTTCAAGCATCTCGACAACTTTTTGCAGGGAAACTGCTTCCACAACCAGCAGGATGCAGAAAATGCTTTCCAAGTGTTTGTCAAATCCCAAAGCACAGACTTCTAACTAGAGGAATAAACAAACTTATTACTCATTGGCAAAAATGTGTTGATTGTAATGGTTCCTATTTTGATGAATAAAGATGTGTTTGAGCCTAGTTATTAACATAATGACTTAAAATTTGGTCCAAAACTGCAATTACTTTTGCATCACAGCCTAATAGTGGTGCCCAAGATGGGTGGCAACATAAACTTCTCTGGGAAGATGTTATTGTGTGGAATAGAATGTGTGCATGACAATTGGCCCAGAATTCTCCTCAGTCTGAGTTTCCCCTCATAAGCCTCTACCTATTCACTGTTGACTTACTCAGGGGGCCCCAAAGAGGGTCTTACTTTTTTTCCAGAATCCTAGAAGTTCTTGGACACTATTCAAGAAAAAACACTTTATAGACAAGACAATTGCTTTCAACATTGTTGGTGGAGAAGGGTTGGCTCCTCACACCGTTGCTGACACAGTGAGGAGTATGACAGGTAGCAGGGATCAAGGCTGCAAAGCTTATATCTGTTGGAGCAATGGATATACTGTGACCCAGTGCCTTTTCCTAAAGGGTCTGAGTCAGACCCCTAGGTTGGCATCCTCTGTGCCCTTCCCTTTGCCATCCCCCTTCCGGGGCAGGGCTGTACCAGACCAAGAAGACACTGCCCCAGGGGCTCATAACCTGAGTGAGACAGTCCAATTATCTTCAATTTATAGAGCTCAATTGGATTGAGTTCAGAAAAGAGCAACCTGAACAATTAAGGGACTGGAGGGCTCAGCTTCTGGGGCAAGATAAAAGGCAGGGGGTCTGAGGCTATAGCAGTGGTTTCAGAGGGAGTGGTGACTAAGGGGGAGGGCCCACAGGAATGTTTGCCAGTAAGCTGGTGTTGAAGGGGGCAAACACCTGGGAGGGAAGTGGATGAATGAGCTGGAATAAGGCAACAGATGTGAGTCCCCAGGAAGGAAGAGCAAGAGCCTCAGACTCAGCCTTTGGGAGTCAAGCCATGTTGAGCACGTAATAAATTACGGCTTTCTTAGCTCAGGCCCTGGCTTGAGGGAATCCTGGGAAGTCTCGCAAAACATAGCAAGTAGGAGGGTGGTGCCTCTGACAGAAAGAATCCTAGACCTGGGGACTGTTGAAAGCTTAGGCCCTGTAAGGAGGTCATGTAATGGAAAAACTGGTGGTTTCCTGGGCTGGTTGAGCTCCAAAATATCCCAGGATATCTGTTCCAGCCCTACTAAGATCCCACAGGGCAGGACGCCCCTAACGCAATGAAAATCTTTTTTTTTAAGATTTATTTTATTGTTTGTTTGTTTTTTACAGAGAGAGAGAGAGAGGGAGACAGAGACAGAGACAGAGACAGAGACAGAGACAGAGAGACAGAGACAGAGAGAAGGGGGAGGGCCCAGAGCAGTCTCCATAGTTGTAGGTCATCAATCTTCAACATGGTTTCATTTCACACAGGGGCGGGGGGCATGCAGGGTGGGAACTGGGCTGGGGGCCTCCCGCATGGGAGGCATGCCCCCCATGAGACAGGGGCTGAACCAAGGGGGTGAGAACTGAACTGGGGGCTTCCCGAATGGGAAACACACCCCAGTTCAGCATATGGGTCCACAAGGGCCAGGGCCAGGATTTGATCCCCAGTCCCCGGGGCTGCAAAGCAAGCGTTTAACCCACTGAGCCATCCCAGCTTCCCCCAACTAAATTCTTAATTCAAATTTTGCATTCAATATTTAGGATGTAATGTGGGCATAGCCTAGTACTGGTTGGCAAGAGCCCTACTTCTAGACTAGGCTCTACTTCTACTAGGCTGTGTGATTTGGGGCAAGTTCTTTCCTTTCTGTAAGTCTGTTTCATCCTCTGTCAAACAGGGAGAACCTTTCAAAGCTGTGGAGCCCTCTCCCTTTTCATGAAAACATACACAGAACCATACTACATAAAACATAAAAGCAGTGCTTTGTTAATAGAAATGTGTTTATTGACTTCAGATTTATGTCATTTACCTTATTATCAAGTGAATCTATCAGAATTATGGGGAAATTTTGATCAAATCAACGGTTTGAAATGAAGGGTTAAGCTTGTGGCTGCTGTCTGAAATCTGACAACACATCCAATGTTTGTGGAAGCCCTGAAGCTCCTCTATAAAGCCCAAGGGGCCCTGTAGAAGTCTGGGTGAAAACCATCACCTCAGTTATCTCCCCAGGTTCCTTCTAACTCAAGACTTTTTCAGAATCTAGACTGTGTGCCCCTAGAGGGCAGACACTCTACGTACTTCACCTTGTTTCCTCAGCATCTGGGACTTTTACACCTGGCCTAGGGCTTTGCAGGATTTTAAAAAGGTCTGTTGAATTGAAATGGGGACCTTTGGTCAGGTAAAGGAGGTGGGTCCTTGACTGAGGGTGGTCTCCCCGGATTCAAGGGCTCTGTCTACTAGGAGCTCCCTCCCAGATGACTGGGAGAAGCTTTGGAGAAGGAGGGGTTAAGTCCTTGTTTTGGGGTGCATCACTCTTGCTAAACCCCTTTTCACTTCAGCCACCATTCCCAGGAGGGTTCATGTCTGGGTACCAAGGAAGGAGCCCAAACCAGAATTTTTTAGAGGTTCAGTAAAGCCAAGATGATGACTGTGGGAATGACTTTGCAAAGCAGCTTGCTAAACAAGAGTGTGGGTGTTACAGGTACCAAACAGTCCTGGGATATCTGCTCTAGCCCTGCTACAATCCTGCAGGGCAGGTTGACTGGCAGGTGATTTCATGTTGTCTCTTGAGAGACTTTGGAGTTAGTTTTGTTTGTTGTAGTTTTCCTTTTGTATCTACTGTGGAATTTCTTAAAATTAGATATATTTTTATTAGCTCATGATGCAAAGTTTTAAAAGAATAAAATAAGTATATAGTGAAAGAAATATGTTTCCTTCCTTCCACAATCACGCCATTCCTTTCCCCAGAGACAAGCATGGTTTCTTGATACATCCTCCCCACAGATATTTTATGCCTATACTGTATTCATATTCATATATATTTACAGAGGTATTCTATATAAATACAAGATATATATATATATATAATTTATATATTTCGCATTTCCCCTCCCACAGATACGGAACTATTCTGTATATAGTGCTCTTCATGTTCTTTTTTAATGGCTGCATGGTATTCTACTGTATGTATGCATCAAAATTTATTTAACCGGTCTTTCATTGATGACATTTGGGTTCCTTCGAATCATTTCTATTTTTCACAGTGTTATAATAACTATTCTTAAACAAACATAATTTGGCATATCTGTGGGTGTATCTTGCTACCCTTGAGCCAGATTTATTTGTTGTTACATTTATTGGAGTGACATTGGTTAGAAAAAATTACATAGGTTCCAGGTGTACAATTACATAGTACTTTCTCTATGTGTTACATTATGTGTTCAGCACCCAGCTTTCTTTCCATCACCATGTATTTATTGAGCCAGATTTTAAACTAAACTGTGAGGCTACAGGATGGAATGCTCTGGAATACCATGGCTTAAATTTGCCTCCTTTTACCATTTTGCTTCTTTCCTTGACCTTTAAGCTCGTGCGTCTAAATCCAATTCTGAGACATTAAGAAGAAGGCAGGCAAAGTCAAGGTAGGAGTCGAACCCCAATTAGCTAACAATGTACTCATTGGCTAAGAATTCCTACTTGGTGCCATTTTTTGTCCCTTGAACCACTTAAGCAGCAGCCAGGTGAGAGACTAGTTTTAGAAACCAGGTAGACAAAGGAAACCCATGAAGAAAGCCACATGTAAGATGATATAGTAGACTCTCCATTAATAGGAACTCAAGCAACTAGCAAAATTTCAAGCACCTGGCAAAAAAATTTGCTGGTTGCTTGATGTTCGGTTAACAGATAGTCTACTTATATTTATCCGGCATTTACCAATCCCCATGGATGCTGGTTAACTGAGAGTATACTGTATATGGCAACTGCTTCCGACCTTCTGTGTCAAAGACAAAATAGGGTTTGTGGGACTGGGGCTGACTAGGAGAGAGCACACTTCATCTAAAGATGAGAGATTCAGATCCAGCTGGCAATGGGGGCCAAGTACTTTCAGATCTTCTAAACTTATAAGAAGCTAGCAATATGAATTGTGTGTGAACTCTCCCCAGTTCATATACGACAACAACAATAGCAAATACCCAGACAATACTTGCTATGTGTCAAACACTATTGTAAGTGCTTTAGATATCATAACTTAATATTCATTGTAACTCTATAAGGTGGAGTTCTACCATTTGTCTCCATTTTGCAGATGAGTAAAGTGAGGCACAGCAAGTTTGAATAACCTCAGAATCACACAGAACAAGTAGCAGACTCAGGATGGAAACTTAGGCTCTTAATGACTATACTCTTACTGAACATTTGTTAAACACTCTTATTAAATATTTGATTGAGGAAACCTAAGTCAAATTTAAGCACTGTACAGACCAGCAATGTGAAGCCAAACAACATATCTCTGAAAGCCTCTGGTTGGAGACCTCTTAGCTTTAGAAGTTGTCTTGGCTTGAGGCTGACTGGTCCTACAAACCTCCGCTGAATCCCCCTGCCATCATTCAGACCTAGTCCAGCTGTCAGCACAGCTCAGGATACAGGTGAAAGCCCTTTCTGCGCTTCACTTCCACTGCCTGCATTGGTTTATATTCACTCTTGAGAACAAAGTGAGGGTACAGAGCCAGGGCCAGTTGGCCTATAGCTTTGGGTCTTCAACAGGACACGAAACTGGGGGTGAAAAGATGCTGGCATTGGTTTTGGAATTGGAATTCTTGGCTTCTAGACCCAGCCTTTTGCTCTGCATTAAAAAAAAATTGCTTTCCTTTCTATGGGGGAGGTGGGTGGGTCTTTGGCTTCACTGATCCTCATTTCTTCATCCATAAACCCAAATTAATATTCCCTACTGCACAGGGTTATTGTGAGGAGCAGCAAGACACTGTGTGTATATGTGTAGTACACATGAAAGAGGATATTCTTAGTAGTAGAGCTTATTTGGGGGACAGGAAGCTGTCATTTCCCAGGGGAACCTACCCCAATATAGAGCCAGGGAAGATGAGCTGTCTCCTCTTAGCCAATCCTTCTTATGATTATATTCTGGATGCCAAGCTCTTTTGTCCACCAGGCCACTTCTGTGACCATGAATGAGCCATATCTGACGCTGGGCACGGATTCCTGGAGTCCAAGTGCGCACGGCAGCCTGAAATTAACCATCAATGCTTTTCTTGCCAACAAATCTGCCTTTGCCAATGTTTCTGCTCACTTGTATGCTTTTCCACTTTAATTTACATGTTTGTGTACTGGGTTTAACAAGGTTAAATGCAATATAGGCATCTCCAACCTTTTCTCACGAAGAGCTATCTATAGTCTTAGCATCTGTGAATATTAAGCTCCTCAGTAAAACCTGCTGAAACTGAGATTCAACATTACAGAGAAACCTGGCCGTGCATGTCATCAACCACTTTGTGAAAGGGTGGTGCATCCTTGTGGAGAAAAAAGCCTCATGTACCAGCAGGAGGGTCATATGGGAGTGGGCAATGTGGATGGGAAGGGGGACAGGGAGATTCCAGGAGAGTATAATTGGTCCATGGGACAGGGGAGACAATGGGAGGGGCCAAAGGAATAAATATGGATGTGCTTCTGTGCCCTAGGGGAGGCAGGTGATGTGTTATCTGCATCGCGACAGTCTGTGACAGTGTGATCATGAATTAAGGTGGTTCAAATAGATGTCTGTGGAGCCCTGTACAGTTCTACTAAGCCTCCTATTGTGTTCAGTTCCTGTTCTAGCACCTCTCTACTCAGAGCCACCTACCTTTCACTCTAGATGTGAGTAGAGGTGAGGTCAAAATGGTGAGGTCAGAGTGTGGAGGGTCTTGAAGTCCAGCCTTTTAATTTTTCCAACCAATTTGAGCCATTCCAGAGGTAGAATGCCAGGCCAGTGCTCCAGGAGGCTCCTGGCACTGTGAGAGAAGTCTGGGCTGCAAGGACAGGGGGCTGGAAGCTGGAGGCAGGGGAGGCCCGTTGGGAGTCATGAGCATGTGAGCAGGCAATAGCGGTGAGGGTGGTCATATCAGGCTGGGATACAGAGTATACAAGAGATACAGGATATCTATGTCATACAGTAGGGGAGTGGAAGGGACCAGAGGAACAATCCCAGATGACTGGCTTCTTGCTCCAGAGGCCAAGAGGAAAGGCAGGACTATTCACATAAACAGTGAATTGGCCCCTTACTGGTGCTGGTACCCTTTCATCAAAAGGCCACCTCTGCACCTCTGGGCTTGGCTGGAGCTGGTGATGTGGTGGCTCATGGTGGAGCCTGCAGGAGCTCTGTCTTGTTCTTGGGGTCCAGGGAGGCCCGAGGCTTGGGTGGGCTGAAAAGCGGCCCCAGTCGCTAGGCATCCTGCCAGGTTCCCGCCTCTGGCCCCACTTTGGCCTGGCTGGCAGGTCGGAAAGCCAAGGACCGCCAGAGGTAAAGGAAGTATTCAAGGGCGGACTGCGGTTGGGGGTGCAGATGGGGTGGAGGCGGGAACGGACTTGGACGCAGGGCAGCACAGAAGTGGGAGAAAGAGGACTAGAAAAAGCCCTCTCGGCAGGCGCCGCCGGACCCCACGCCAGGCCCGGTTCGGCGGCTGCGGCTCCGCCTGCCTGGCGCCTCCAGCCCGGGTAGGAGGAGCCACAGCACCACCCAGCGGCCGGTGGCAGGGAACGGCAGACAGGGCTCTTGTGTGGCCCCAGAACAGTGAGGGAGCTGGATGGAACAGAGCTGCAGAGGAACCCTGGAAGCAAACTAGTGTGGGGCACATAAGTGGTTGATGGACTCTTATACCAGACTCTCCATTCATTTCACCCACCAATCCATCTGGCACGTGGCACTAGATAAATCTTACTCCAGGTCAACAGATAATATTCTTATTAAGCTCAACCATCTTCCATGGCTTCTAGTAGATCTCTATGTGAAACCCAAATTCCCTAGCTTGACCTTAAATGTCTTCCATGTTTTGACTTCAGGCTGTCTTTCAAGCTTCATCTCTTGCCACCCACTTCACACTTCCTACTACCATTCACTCCGAACCAAATAAACCACTGTGCAACCGCATCCACGCCCATTTACTCAGTGAGCCTGTCCTTAAGGCACTGGGCAGACAGGGAACACACAGATTCTTGTCTGCTCAGAGCTTACATTCACATAGAGGCAATAAACAAGAAAACCAGTGAATCAAAAAGATCGTTTCAAATAGTTCTCAGCACTCAATTGTATAAAGAGCAGAGTGACATTGTAGCGTCTGGGGGCAAGCAAGAAGGGCACTAACAGACCGAGTGTAGTCAGGAAAGGCCTTTCTGAGAAAGTGACGTGTGAGCTGAGATCTGATAATGAGAAAGAGTCAGCCTTGCAAAAATCTGGAGGAAGAACATTTCAAGCTGAGGAAGGGCACATTCAAAGGTCTTCAGATAGGAACAAACTTACTGTATCAGAGGTAAAGAAATAATGTGGTTTGGCTGAGGGATAGTGAAAGGAATACACTGGATGAGATTGCAGAGGTAGACAAGTGACAGGTCATGTAGGTCTGTGTCAGCCATGGTAAGGAGTTTCAGTTTTATTTGGATTGAAATGGGAAGCTACTGGGGGATGTTAGCAGGGAGAGACATGATCTGATTTGCATTTTAAAAAGATCGCTCTGGGTGGAATGTGTGTGTGTTTTGGGGGGGGGGGGTTGAGACTGGAAGCAAGACAACCATTTGGGAGGCCATTGCTGTGGTCCAAGAGAGTTGATGATGGTTGGATCTAGGTCAGGACATTGGAGTTGGGAGAAATGGTCATATTCTAGAGGTATTTTGAGCGATTTCTGTTCATGTGTTTTCTTCCTAACCAACCTAAGAGCTTCTTGAAGGCAGATTCCCTGTCTGAGTGATCTTTGGATTCTACACCCCTACGCTGTTAGACTATTAGGTGCTCAGTGTTTATCGAACCTACACAGAGACTATGACAAAAAGGAATGTCAATAAGACAGAAACTTTAGCCTGGGGCAGAAGTTCTGGGTCTTCTTTCTAGTTACTCTGATGCTCTTCTCCCATTTCCCTTCTTTGTCCTTCAGTGTCTTCTAAAAGAATCTAAAAATGTTTTGGGAGGGAAGAAAAAGCAGGAATTATGAATTCTTACTCTGTGCTAGGAACTGTGCTTAACACTTTCACATATGTTACTTCCTGTAGTTTATTCTTTACAACATCTAATCCTATCCCGCTATTTTAGAGGTAAGCAGATTCAAAACCCCAAAAGGAGAAGGGACTTAAGAAAGGCAAAGTTGTCATAGCACAAAATACTCACTATTTTGAGTCCTACGTAAGTCCTTCTCCCCCATCTCACACTATAATACTGCTTATCTATGTCCATTATCTAAGGTCTTTTTCAGCCTCCTGTTTATTGTTGTCATTGTGCAATGCAACTAAGCTGCAGAGTGAAACTGCAAGTCTTGTAAAAGATTCAGCTTTTCATGAAGACAATGAAAGTGATGTTGAAGACCATCTCTAATGTCATGTAAAGTCCTTTATAAGTGGGGATTTGGCAGATAGACCAGTTACCACTGGCAGAAGAGAAAATTGACCTGGGTAATGACAGGATCAAGGCTTCAAAGAGAATGATTCAACTCTCAAAGGATTACAAGAGGTCCTTGGGATAATTGAAGAAGCTCTCTAATTTTGAAAAACAAAACAAGATTCTGTTTATGATTGAGTTACAACCAACACCACAGAAATACGAAGAATCATTAAAGAATATTATGAACAATTATATGCCAACAAGTTCGACAATCTAGAAATGGATAAAATTCTAGAAGCATATAACCTTTTAAGACTGACCCAGGAAGAAATAGAAAATCTGAACAGACGAATTACTCGCAATGAAATTGAAGCAGTAATCAAAAAACTGATGGTGATTATGATTGTGAGGCACAAGTCAATGTCGTGTTCTCATGCACTTTGGTCAGGAAATTATTATCTCCCCAATGCTTGATTCATTTTTGTTTAGTCTAGAATTAGTGCATATTTGCAATTGTTTATAGATTTTAAATTCAAGCAAACATATTTTCCACATTTTCAATTTTATTTCTCAAGGAAGAGTCCCAACAAAACCCTTTTCCCCTTTCTCCACTCTAGTGTGAAACGTTGGTACCTACTTCAAGTGGATTCATTATAAGTGACCTTTTTCTAGCACCACTTATCCTCAAAATAACAAGGACTTCATGTACTTCCAGCCTTCTCTTATCCCATGATTGTCAAGCCTGGCTGCGCATTAGAATCACTTGTGGAGTTTGTTACACAATACCAAAGCTGAGCCCCCAACCCAGACTAATGAAATCCAAATCCCTGCTGATGGGGCCAGAGTGAAAACTCTCCAGGTGACTCTGGTGCACAGCCAGGGTTAGGAGCCACTGTTGTTATGACTTCTTGCACATGCTGAGCCTGAAAGAGACTGAAGCTGTTTACAGTTAGACTGAACTGAAAGGAGAACACCAGGTTCTGCACCTGGGTTGAGGGGGTCACTCAGAGGGGTGGGTGTATGCAGGGCAATATCCAGGAGTCAAAGGAAAATGTATAGTTGGTAGGGCTACTTCCTTGTCACAGCCATTATTCTCCGTACTCCCTTAGCACCATGGCTGTGTAGTCTCCTCCAACCCCTTGTCTCTTTCCTGTTCCCAAGACCAAGAGAGCCTAGCTCTCCTCATGGACGTGTGGTGAGACAAAAACTTGTGACAATAAGCACAAGTCATGGTTATCGGACACATAGCATTATGTTATCTTGTGAATCTATAATGTTTTTGGTTTATACTGCTGTCACCCAGCACTGTGTTTCACATACAGTAGTAATTGCTCAATAGGCATGTCTTGAATCAATAAATAAGCTGAATATGGGTAGGGTGTAATAAGTACCACAATTGAGGTACACAGTGTTATAGAAGTACAGAAGAGGACAAGACAATGTTCAGCTTGGGAGAGGGGAAATGTGACAGTCTTCGTAGCAAAAGTGGTATTTGAGCTGGACTTGGGAAACTGGGTAAGGCAGTGATAGGCAGAGATAGAGAGGGCATTCCAGGCAAAAAGGAACAATGTGAGAAAAGGGCAGCACATGAGAAACGCAGAGCTCATTCAGTGAACAACCAGCAGTGAAATGTAGCTGGATCGTGAGTATGTGATAGCTTGTGGTGGAAGATCACATTGGAAACATAGGATCAGAATACAAAAAGGCATAAATATCATGCTACATTTACATTTGATTCTATGTGGAGCAATGTGGAGCCATCTGATGTTTTTGATCGCAGGTAATGTGTTCGCTTTAGGAAGATGAGATGTGTACTCTATGGCAGCAGTTCTTTCAACAAAATATTTATGGAGTGCCTCCTCAGTGTGCTGTTCTAGGGGGGAGGCAGATTGGAGCCAAGTAATTGAACAGCAGGTTAGTCAGGAGGAAGCCGTAGTAGTCCAGGCAAAAGCTACTGAGGGCTGAGTGGCTGAGTGGGAGCGGGGGTGGAAGGCAGAGGAAGTGTTTGACACATACTACAGAGGCAACTTGAAAGAACACGGTGACCGTTTCAGGTGGAGGTAAAGGAAAGAGAAGAAAGATGGAGTGACTAATGACAATAACAATGACCAATATTCTAGCAGCTCCTTTGTGCTAGCTGTATGTGAAGTGCTTTGTGTACATCATCTAACTCTCACAATGTCCCTTTTGATAGATGAGAACACTAAGACCCAAAAAAGTCAAGGAACTTGTTGCAAAGTCATACAAGTAGATGATGGTGCTAGACTTTGAACTCACAACTCTGCTTCCGGAGACCATATCCTAACGTCCATGCTGGGCTGATTTGGAGTTTGGGGGGAGTTGGGGGACTTGTTTCCTTGGCAAAGGAATTCAGCAGCTCAGTGATGACACCAGAGTCCCTAATTCGACCTCTCCCCTTCCCCTGTTTAGGTAAAAAGGTAGTCGTATGGAGGGCTCTGCCTGCTACCCTTCCAGCAGTCCTTCCTGAATGCCTTTTACTCCTGTGGTGGGAGGATGGGCCTGGTAGACTAGAACCAAAAGCTGCAACAAACGTGCAAACTGGGCCATTCCCAGGCCATGTGGGGCCTGTAAACATGTTTAGTCTGCATAGAGGCTTCTTTCTTTCTTTGTTTTTGGCTTGAGCCAACATTTAGAAAATAGAAGACTTCGTATAAAAGCCCTCAGTCCTGACTCCCCTTGAAGAATGTGAAGATCAGGTGACATTGGGCCCACATTCCCAACAGGCAACCCTGGACTTGAGCTGTCCCCTGTAGAACGCATGTGCCCTGCAATCTCACCACTCACAGCGCTGGGCTCTGCACTCTACCCTCTCTGCCCAACCCCCTGCCTGGTCCTGGGAGACAGCTGGGTTTTTGATTCATTGTCTAGAATAGCCTACTACAGAGCTTCCCCATTTTTTTCTGAGACTTGGGCCAACAAGTTGGGGGGCACAGGGTCAGCATCCTCTAGATCTGCCTCCTCCCCAAACCATGGACTTTTTCCTGGGGCAGTGCTGGACTCCACAGAACAAAACCATGAAGGGAGCATTATCATCAAGTCTTACCATTTATTTCTTTATGGGGTTTAAACAAGAGCAGAGAGGCCTCTGCCCCACAATGCAACAAAACAGAAAGCAGTACACACACAGACTCTCACTGAAACACAGAGGCAGGGGAAGGGGAAAACTGAATCATAGCCAGGTGAGGGAGGAAGGGACAGGCGACTACTGGGAATCCAGCTTGGAGACTCAGTCATAGGAACTAGTGCAAGAAAGTTCTACTCATGAAGCACAGTGTAGAAAATGGTATAAGAAAGCTGCCCAGCTCTGCTGCCTGTGGCAGAAGGCAGGGCAGATTGAGGGGTGGTAGGAGATCTGGGTGGTGGGGTGATAGGGACAGTCAAATGACTTTGAGGTGGAGTGAGGTGCCCCTTTCCCCTGCCACCAGGCAAGGCGCTGGCTGGGCTGGGCTGGGCTGGGCTGAGCCAGGGGTCTCCTGGGCACTTGGTGAGGGGGAAGAGAGGATGGGAGTCTCCAAAGGTCCATTCTCTGGGGCCTCAAGGTCCCCCTTTACTTCCCAGTCCCTCTGCCCCTCCTGAGGATGCAGGAGTTAGAAGGCAGAACCTAGGGTCTCTCACAACTACATAAGCATCTCTGGAAAGGAGTCAGCACCTCTTTCCCTCCCCAGCTGAAAAGAGCACTCTAGGCATGGGGTATGTGACTAGGCCCCAAGTGCTGAGGGCCAAACACTGGGGGTATGTGGGCAGGGCACATGGGTGGGGGGAGGGGCACGCTGTGAGAAATGAGAAAACTGGTAGGAAAGGACTCCCCAATCTTAGGAAGCCTAATTAGGACCCAGCTGAGGCCCTTGAATAATTTCCTCACTACAAGGGAAGTCTCCCATTTATCTTCCAGTCAACAGACTTCAGCTGTCCCCTCCCTATCCCCTTCTAGGTTTCATCTAAGGTGTCTCCAGGCCCACCCCTCCCCTTAACTCACTGGCATCACATCCTAGGACATAGGCCCTTTGGGCATCAAAAGCCCCTTTGCCTGTCCCAGGGACACAGTTCTGGCTCCCTTTCTTGTCTGCTCCTATTGGCTTTGAGGTATCCCAGGCAATGTGGCCTCCTGCTTCCAGGATATCAGCACAAGCCTAATGTCCCTCAAAGGGCTATCAATGACTCTTCTCTTGTGCAGCCCTTTTGCCTGACTAAATAGTTCAAATCTCTTCATCCAGCAGGTCCTCTTGCCAGTTTCTGGATGTTCTCCAGCAAGGGGCACGGGTGGCTGGATCAGGGGACCCACGACAGGGTGAGGAGGCATCTGGTTGTTCCAAAACTGGGATAGCAACCCATGGGGATGGGAAGGGATTGATACTCTTTGGTAGGCTGGGGACAGGGTGGGGATGGGGGAGGCTCATCTCTGGAAAGCACTGGGGCACTGCCACCAGATTCTCCTTCATGGAGGCCTGGGCTAGGACAAGATGGGGGAGTTTAGGGACCTAGGCCAGGCCAGACCTACTTGGGCTTAAGCCCTTCCTTTCCATGAAGATTAGAAATGGAAATGTCTTTGGCTCCAAGGCCAAGATCTCCTGGGCAAGAGTGGCCCTTGGGAGTGTGTGCACCTTCTGGAAGATATGGCCCTTCAGGCAGCGGCAGTATGACCATGTGCCCTCAGCCTTCTGTCTTGAGGCCCAACAACCCAGTCCCTCTGTATTGCCCCCCACCCCCACCCCTGGCTCTTTATACAATGCTTCCTGATCTGGGGTGCTATCCTTGAGTTGGCCTCAACACTGATCATCCACCCCCACAAAGCCAGGCGGCCAGAGCCCATTTAGCCATTTTGCTAAGCCCTCTGCCCACAACTCTCCCTCTTCCCTATCTCCACTCTCTCGCCACTCACTCTGCACCCGATTGCTAGGGTGGCGGGTCACAGTTTAACTGGGGCACTCGACCTAGCTGCGGCTGTGTGCTCATCTCCCCAACTGGCTCTTCCCTATGGTGGCGTCACCCCCACATGGGGCCAGGTACGCTGCAGGAGGGCCATTGCCTGTAGGGGTATGGGCAGGAGAGAATTAAGGATCTTGGCAGCAGAAGGAATGCAGAGTGGGGGAAGAGCTTCTCCCCTCTGGCCCCTGCCCCCAGCATTCCCTGCAGGGCCAAGGCTAGGTGAGCAGCTTCCTTCCCTGGGGTCAGGGCTCTCAGCAGGGGTGGGCATTCCCAGCCCCCACTCCCCCTTTGTTGTTTGCTAGGCCCCATAGATGGGGTCCTGTGAGGGGTACCTCCTGCGACTGCCTTTTTGTCCTGGATGAGTTTTGCAGCTCCCTGGGGCCCTCTGGCACATCTGTTGGAGCTGCTTTTGGGCTGGGGGTATGTCGGAGACAATATGTGGTCCCCCAATTCCCCCCGCCCCACCCAGTCCTTTTACCTCCCATGAGAGGAGCCCTCTCCCTCTCCCCCTGCAGGAGTTAGAGCTGACGTCAGTGTGTGGTGGAGGTCTGTCCTCCTTCCTCTCTGTCACTCTTCCCGAGTCAGGCCCTCATCCAGGGCAGGCAGTGCCTCCAGCCCCAGTCCCCCACCACTCTGGTTGCTGGAGAAGGACACCATGGTATGGAGGAGCATGAGAACAAGGACATAGAGCCGGATCCTGCTGGGGTAGAGGCGGGAACCCCCAGAGACCGGCAGTAGGGAGGGCTTGTGGTTGATGCGGCTTGGAGGGTCATGGAGGGGGTGGTAGTGGCGGTACTGTTGGTGGTAGTGGTGGAAATAGGAGTGGTGGAACTGCTGGTAGTGGGTTTTGGGAGCCTCAGACTCCTTGAACTTCTTCTTTTCCGAGTCACAGGAGACCCACTGTACGTCACAGCACTTGGTTTCCGGCCGCTTTGGCGAAGTATCCAGCAACCCTGCCGATGGATAAGGAAGGTATGGTGGGGTGCTAAGAGGGCTGAGGGCTATGCCTTTCCTAGAGAAAGGATTTCCAGAGCTGGGAGCACTGTGGTGACCCTGCCCAAGACTCCTTTCCTCCTGCCCCTTACCACCTTTCCTTTCTAGCCATGTCTCTCCCAGGTACTCCAGATGGTTTCTGTGGGATGGCTCTCTAGTCAGGAATGTTCTAGATAGAGATGGCCACTCTGCTCTCTGCCCCTATTCCACTTGGCCCTATCCCAACCTGGGGACCTCACTGCCCTCTCCTCCAGCCACTAACCTTGTCCTAACCTGATTTCCCTGTTGTCCTCCCCGCTACCACATCCCAGAACTGGTGCCTGCCTGCCCCGGGGCCCCAGCCTCCTCCCTAGTGCCCTGCCTTTACCTGTACAGATAAAGCCAGGGAGCCCTCCATACACCATTTCCTCATTGTCAGGGAGTATAAAGGGGCACCGGGTCTGCACCTCCAGGCAGTATTGCTTGCAGGGCACCCAGCGCTGGCATTCCTGCTGGGTCACGCTGAAGTATTCTGAGCACAGCCAGGCCTTGTAGACTGCCTGTGGGGAGAGGAAAGAGCATTAGCCAGGTGTCAGCCCCTTCCCACATCAGAGGAAGGGTGTACTTGTAGTCAATGGCGGGGGTATATACGATCACCAACCCAGACCCAAGATTCAGGGAGTGGAGAAGAAGGGTTTGGGTCAAGACCATTGCATCCTACTCCAAGATCTCCCATCTTATAACCGAGACTCCCAAGTTCCCCAGTCTGCAATCACCCAAGACTTAGAATTTGTTTGTTGGTAAAAATCACCAAATTATTCCTATGTCTGAGCTGGAAGGGTCCTTACCAATCATCTCATTCAACCATACCCTTTTACAGCTGGCCCAAAGAAATGTCCTGAGGTCACCTACAATTAAATTTCAATTCTATTCAATTCAGCAAAGAGTTCTTTGGCTGATGGTGTTAAGTTTCTAAATTCAAGAAACAGAGAGAATAATCCTTGCTCTGCCTCATTAGGGTGTTGTGTGGATCAAATAATATGACACATATGAAAATGTTTTGTACACTCTAAAGCCTAATACAAATGTGAGGGGTTGTTTTTAATTAAAACAGGACTCTGCCTTACCAGGTACCACATGTGTCTTGCTCTACTTAATCCATGCTCTGTCCTGTTGGCTTCAGCCCTGGTGTGAAATAGACACCACATTTCATGTGGAAACTTGGCTTTGCAATTTCACTTTATGGGTACATTTCCTGTCGCTCATTTAGCCCACTCCCATCAGGTACTGATTGGGTCCTAGCTAAGAAAGGCTCCCTGCTCTATACTGTTTGGCTATCATCAAGCCCCGAGTTTCTCAACAGTGACACTGATGACATTTTAGACCAGGTCACTCTTGGTAATGGGGACGGTCCTGTGCATTGTAGGATACTGAGCAGCATCCCTAGCCTCTACCCAGTAGTTGCCAGTTGCAACCCCTGCAACTGTGATTTAAAAAAAAAAGTCTCTCGCTATCGCCAAATGTCTCCTGGTGGGCAAAATCATCTCATGCTGAGGAGCACTGATCTAGTTCCTTTTGCTACTACTGAAAGTGTGGACCTAGACCAGCAGCATCGCCATCACCTGGAAGCTCGTGAAAAGTGCAGAATTCCAGATCCCACCCCGGACCCACATCAGCACCTGCATTTTAACAGGACACCCAACAGGCAACTCTCATACAAGGGGTTAGAGCCCTGCCCACATCCAGTCCTCATAGCTTCAGGGGCACCTTCTCATAGTTGCTCCTCATAGCAATGGTTCTCTGACTTCAGTGTGTCTCTGAATCCCCTGGGGTACTTGTTAAGTATGCGGATTGCCCTCCAATTCAGCTTCAAGAGGACTAAGATGGGCTCAGGAATACCCATTTTGAGCAAGGGTCCAGGTCATTCTGCTGTGGAAGGCCTTTCAATCACACTCTGAGCAACATGGTCAGAGCTTCCTATATTGGCTTTAAACACTTACTCTAAAATACAAATAGCTCCACTGTGAACATGGACTTTGGCAATGTAATGCCACGCTGACGTTTTCCAAAGCCAGCACCAAAGGAGGGAGGTGATGGGGGGTAGTGGTTTGTGGTGCAAATCAACACCCCAAGGATCAAAGCACTTCATGGGACTTTGATACCTCACTGGCATCCCAAATTTAATAAGCTTTACATCTTAAGATGATGTTCTCAATTTTAATTTTACTCCAAACCTGCTCTCACCTCAAAGTCTTAGACATTTTAGATAAGTGCCATGACCATCCACCTGGGTGTTTGAGCCAGAGACCTAGGTGTTAAGTCTTTGTTCCTCTCTTTTCTTGTACCTCCCCCCCACCCCTCCCCCACCCCCGCCCACACACAGTCTGTTTGCAAGGCATGCTGATTCTCATTCCTCTTCACAGCTTTGTGCAGGCCACTGCCATTTGTAACCTGGATGACAGTCTCCTATCTGGCCTTCTTGTCTCCACTCTTGGTCTTTCCAATCCACTGTTCACACAGGAGTAACAGTGATCTCAAAATGCCACCAAATCATACTACTCCCTTGCTTCAAATTCTTCAAAGCATTTAGAATAGAACCCCAACTTTTGAGCACAGACTTCAAGCCCCCTGTGTCTCTCCAAACTCATTTTCTACCTCTTCCTACAAGCCCAGCATGATCCACACACAGAAGTGTTCTTACTTTTCCTCGAATGTGCCCTACTCTCCCCATATCAACACCTTGGCACATACTGTTTTCTTGGTCTAAAATGCTCTTCCCCTCTTTTGGCGTGGCTAGGTCCTTCTCATGTTTCAGGCCTCAGTTCAAATGTCGCCTCCTCTTAGCAGGTCTCCCTGACCACTCTGGCTAGAGGCTGTCCCCTTATCATTCTCTCTTACCTGTTTCTTCACCATAGGTATGACTTTGGCTACATCCTTGTTTTGTTATTCTGTCAACCTCACTAAAATGTGACATTCATGAAAACAGACATGGGTTTGTCTTATTGACCATTGTGTACTCAGCACAATGTATGTAAGAAAATGTTGATTGAACAAACAGGACAAGTAAATGAAGACATGTCCCTATTCTCAGAGAAATTGCAGTTTTACGAGTAGACACATCTAACTTGAATCTCTGGCATACGGATATGATCTATACCATAGGAGAGGTTCAACCATTGGCCATTGGAGGCAAGCAAAAAGTTGGGAAAGATTTCAGCAAGGGGATAATAGGTGAGGACTCACAGTAGGATTTTAGATGGTTGGGTACAAATGGGACAAAAAGCCATTCCAGGTGAGGTGACAGCATCAGTAAAGTTATAGAGGTGGTATGCCAAAAGAACAGAGAAGGATTCTGTATGAATGGAGTAGAAAGGGTACAAATATCCTATGGGTGGATATTTAAGTTACTGTCAAGTATTCACTATTATAAACAATGCTTTAGGGGAAGCCAGGATGGCTCAGTGGATCAAGTGCTTGTTTTGCAGCCCTGAGGACTGAGGATCAAATCCTGGCCCTAGCCTGTGCACACCCATATGCTGAACTGGGGTGTGCTTCCCATGCGGGGAGACCCCAGTTCGACTCTCATTCCTTGGTTCTGCCCCTGGGTCAAAGGAGTGTGCCTCCCATGATGAGGGAGGCTCCCAGCCCAGTTTCCACCCTGTGCAGTCCCCGCCTACCTGTGTGGAATGAAACCACATCAAAAAACTAATGATGTACAGCTATGGAGACTGCTCTGGGCCCTCCCCCTTCTCTCTCTGTCTCTGTCTCTCTCTCTCTCTGTCAAAAAACAATAAAATAAATCTTAAAAAACAACAACAACAATGCTTCAGTGAATATCTTTGTATACATGTCTTTTGCATACCTGTGTTACATTTTATCTATATAAACTCCTAAAGTGAAATTATTGGCATAAAAGGTATGTGCAAAGGAATGAGCAGGGAGTGAAAGGAGGTGAGTGAAAATCAGTGAAAAGAGGCAGGGTAAGAGAAAGCTGGAGGGGTCAGAGAAAGGGCCAAAGGATAAGAGAGAGTGGCAGTGGGGGAAGGGAGTGCAAGGCAAGAGGCGACTAAGAAGGAGAGGGTAAGTAAGAGTAGGGAGTTGGAGGGTAAGACATGGTGGCAATAATGGGGGTAGGAAAAACAGGGTTGGGGAGGAAGAGCAGGGGACTAAGAAATGGAAGGTATAAGGGAAGTAAAGAGGTACAGAGAGGGTGAAAAAAGATGAAGGGTAAGAAAGAGCAGGGGATAAGATCATGGGGGGTGGTAAGAGGGAACTGTGAAGATAGGGAATAAGAAAGATGAGGATAAGAGCGAGCAGGAGAAGCAAGGTGGGTGAGAAAGTTGGGAGTATAAGAAAGCAGGGGTAAAAAAGAGGGATAAAAGAGCAGAAGTAAAGTAGGAGAAATAAATAAAAGCAAAGCAGGAAAGGAATGGAAACCCTCAGAGCTAAGGACCTCAGTGCCTCAGAGATTCTGGCCACCTTTTGGGCCCAAGTAACAAGATGAGGTTCTGTTCATAGCCTCTACCATAGTCCCTGCAGCCTGGACCCAGAGTCAACCTCATCCCTCACCCCAAATTGTGTGAAGTCACCCCATCTTCCACCAGTGGGGTTCAGAGGTCCCTATGAGATTCTCCCTGGGCTCGTCCAGTTCAACATTTCTGGTCCTAGGTGAGGAAGCCCCATTGGAGTTCCAGCCCTCATCCCAGGCAACTGCGGTTAGCCAAATAACAGGCTATGATGGCCTGGTACTCATCGCATCTGCTCTAGGAGACAAGGAGGGTTTCCAGGGAGGGAGAGAGTAAGGCAGGCTGGGGAGAGGGGTGTCTTGACAGTGGGAGTTCGGCCTTCCCCCTTAACTAGACGACCCTCCCTCAAGCCCCACAACCCTTAGCCAGAGTCACCATGGCAACAAATGGGTGAGCAGAATGCCTGAGGAGGACACCAGGCCTGTGAGTGGCGAGGAGGGAATAAGCCTAGAGCTAATGAGGGGAATACAAGAAGAAGAGTGATGGACTGAGAGGTAATCCAATTCCTTAGCCCCACAGCCAGCCAGCGAATGCCATTGCTAGCTCACCTGCTTCAGAGATGGTCTGGGGTCCTTCTCAAGTGAGAAGCCTGACTCTCAGTGCTACCACGTGGGCAGAAAGCCTGCCTTAGTTTCCATAGCCCTCTTCCCTAGACAGGCCTCCGTAGCTTGCCCTGTCTCATCAGTGTTGGGACTGAGCCAGAGAGAACCTGGGCCCACATCCACAAACATGGGGAAGAGCCAGGGTTAGGAGGGCCATGGGGCAGGCCAGGGCTGGGGCATTCAGGGAGAAGGACATTTCTAGGCAACTGTCAGTTGGGAGACCCACTGAACCAAGAATCAGGGCCAGAAATTTGGAGATCTTTTGCTCTAGTTTCTCAATTCTGGCTGCATATTAGAATCACTCTAAGTCTTT
>PVKE010018898.1:0-29054 GCA_004027555.1 Craseonycteris thonglongyai
AAAAGAATTAAGGATTTAATTCGATGTTGTTTGTTGTGGTGCTTGTTTAAACGGAAAAGTAAAAACAACCAAGCTATCTAAAAACAGAAGAGTCTACAACCCTTGATACTATTAAAAGTGATAGTGCAGAGATTTATCTTTGTAGAAAAATGGGGAAATGTTCACCATTTATTAAAGAGAAACAGAAGTTTGTTTTTAATGTGTAATGTTAATTTTTGTAAGAAAAATTGCATATGAACATATATGCATATTTGAAAAAGGACCCATATATTTAGTGGGTTATGACTGTTTATAGGTGTTTTTTTCAGCTTAGCTATCTTCTGAATTTTCTGTATTCAACATGTGGCATGCTGATGACTAAAATAATAAAATAAAATAGAACTTTGAGAATATAGAAAACATCATTATCATGAGGTGCCCATGATAAGAGTCTAGTCTCTACATTCCATTTTCCCCACAGTGACTCTTTTCACTGGAGGTTGCAGTTCTAAACATTCTGTAAACGTATAAGGATGGGAGCCTCCTCAGGAGAAGTAACCTCCAGAACAGCAACAGTGATAAAGCACCTGAGCAAGATCTTCTGACACAGATCTTAGGGTCCCAATGTTTCTGATGTATTACTATAACACCCTAATGAGAAAGCCAGGGGCAAAAATCAGAAACAGGAAGGTAGGCTTTCTGTGAAAAGCCATGTTATATTTAAAAAATAATTATTTTTTCCTTGTTTCTTCTGGAGTTAAAAACAGGGAATAAGAAAACATCAAATAAACCCAAATTGAGGCACATGCTATAAAATTCCTAAGCACTACACTTCAAAAATATTAGGGTGGGGAAGCCGGGATGGCTCAGTGGGTTAAGTGCTCACTTTGCAGAGCCGGGGACCGAGGATTGAATCCCGGCCTGGCCCATGCGGGCCCATGTGCTGAGCTGGGGAATTTCCCCGGTTCAGTTCTCTCTCTGTCTCTGTATCTCTCTCCCTCTCTCTGTCAAAAACAATAAAAAAATAAAAAAATATATATATATCAGGGTAATGAAAGACAAGGGGCGACTGTGGAACTCTCACAGATTGGAAGAGACCAATGAGAGGTAATGACTAAATCCAACATAATATCCTGGGTTGGATCCTGGAACAAAAAAAGACATTAGTGGAAAACCTTGAAAAATCCAAATAATGCTGTAATTTAGTTGCCAATATTAATTTCTTAGTGTCTCAGTGTACAGCATGGCATAGGGACACAGATCTAAAAGTCTGGATAACTGAGGATTCACCTACTATTCAACTGAGGATTCACTGGAGTATTCAGCTAGCTGAGTAAGTTCTCTAAATCTAGATTTCTTCATCTAAATAATCCCTGCCTAGTCTTTCTCACAGGACTATAAAAAAGATTAAATCAGAACATGTATACGTGACAGTACTCTGGAAGCAATCCAGCGCTTCACAAATATACATGGTCATCATATTCAACAGATAATCTGTCAGTGAATGTTGCTGAGGAAAGAAAACTTAAGTTACAAAATTGTATGATTTCTATTCTAAAAACTAGATAAGCAGATAAGATGGACAAATCCTAAGAACATAAAAATTACCAAAACTGACACAAGAAAAAATAGAAAATCTGAATATACCTATAATAAGAGATTGAAACAGAGATCAAAAACCTCCAAACAAAAATAGCCCAGGACCAAATATTTTCACTGGTGAATTCTATTAAACATTTAAAGAAGAATTAACAACAATCCTACTCTAACTTTTCCAAAAAAATAGAAGAGGGAAAACTTCCTAACTCATTCTATGAGGCCAGCATTACCCTGATATAAAAGCCAGACAAATACCACAAGAAAACTACAGACCAATAGCCCTTATGAATAAAGATTCAAACATCCTCAACAAAATACAGCAAAGCAAATTTAACAGCACCTTAACAGTTATATAACCATGACCAGGAATGAAAGGGTGATTTGACATAAGAAAATGCACTAATACACTATATTAATAGAAAATGCAGTGTAATACACTATATTAATAGAGTGAAAGGAAGAAAAACCATGATCATCTCAATTGACATAGAATATTTGACAGAATTCAACACACTTGCATGATAAAAACACACAGAAAACCAGAAACAGAAGGGAACTTCTTCAATATAAGAGAATTTATGAAAATCCACAGCTAGCAAGATACTCAATGGTGAGTGAAAGCTTTCCCTCTTAAGAGTGGAAATAAGACAAGATGTTTGCTTTTATTACTGTTATTCTACATTGTACTGGAAGTTCTAGCCAGAGTAACTGGGTAAGAAAAAGAAACAAAATGATTTCAAACTGGAAAAGAAGTAAGATTATCTCTATTCACAGAGGAAAGTTCTTACACATAGAAAATCTCAAAGAAAGCTACTATAGCTAACGAATGAATTCAGCAAAGCTGAGGTATAAGATCAATAGAAGAAAATCAGTTGTGTGGGGAAGCTGGGATGGCTCAGTGGGTTAAGCATTCGTTTTGTAGCCCTGGGGAAGGTAGAATCCTGGCCCCGGCGTGTGCGGACCCATGTGCTGAACTGGGATGTGCTTCCCATGCAGGAGGCCCTCAGCCGAGTTCCTGCCCAGCACAGCCCCCTGCCCACCTGTGTAGACTGAAACCATGTCGAAAACTGATGATGTACAACTATGGAGACTGTTCTGAGCCCTCTCATTTCTTTGTCCCTCTCTGTCTCTGTCAAAAACAATAAATCTTAAAAAAAAAATCAGATGTGTTCCTATACACTTGCAATGAACAATCTAAATGAATATTAAGAAAACAATATCATTTACAATACCATAAGAAAAAAATACCTAGTAAAAATTTAACTAAGGAGATAGAAATGGACACTGAAAACTATAAAATACAGCTGAAAAAAATTAAAAACAAATAAAATGAAAGATATCCATATTTATGGATTGGATGACAATATCATCTTCATGGCAATGCTACCCCAATTGATCTACAGATTCAATGCAATCCATATCAAAATTTCAATGACCTTTTTTTTTTTTTACAGAAATGAAAAAGCTGATCAAAAAATTCATGTGAAATTGCAAAGAGCCCTAAATAGCCAAATAAAGTATTGTAAAAGAGAAACAAAGTTGAACTCACACATCCTCATTTCAAAACTTCCTACAAAGCCATAAGTAATCCAAACAGTGTGGTATTGACATGAGGATAGACATGTAGACCAATGAAATAAAATTGAGAGGACAGAAATTAACCCACACATTTATGGACAATTAATTTTTGACAAGGGTCTCTTCAACAAACAGTGAAAATAGTACAACACACAGTTGAAAGAACAGTCCTTCAACAAGCAGTGTTGGGACAACTGGATACCCACATGCAAAAAGAATAAAGTTGAACACCTACTTCACATTATATACAAACATTAACTTAAAATGAATAAAATACCTAAATGTAAGAGCTAAAACTATAAAACGCCTAGAACAAAATATAGGAGGAAATCTTTCTGACTTTGGATTTGGCAATGAAGTCTCAGATATGACATCAAAAATACAAGGAATAAAAAAAAACTAGAAAAATTGGACTTTGTCAAAATTAAAACTTTTCTGAATCAAAGGATTTTATCAAGAAAGTGGAAAGACAACCCACAGAAGGGAGAAAATATTTACAAAGCATATATCTGATAGGTGTCTAGTATCCCAAATATATAAAGAACTCTTACAACTCAACAACAAGACAAAGAACCGAATTAAAAAAATGGGTAAAGGGCTTGAATAGATATTTCTTCAAAGTAGACCATACAAATGGCCAATACAAACACAAAAAGTTGTTAACCATTAGTCATTGGGGAAATGTAAATCAAAACCACAATGACCCCACTTCATACCTATTAGGATGACTATAAACAAAAAAAAAGACAAATGCTGATGAAGGTTTGAAGAGATTGGAATTCTCATACCTGTGGGAATGTTAAATGGTGTAGCCAGCCACTATAGAAAATAATTTGGCAACTCCTCAAAAAGTTAACATACAATTACCACGTGACCCAGCAACTCTACTCCTAGGTATATACCCAAAAGACCTGAAAACAAGTACTCAAGTAAATATATGTATACGTATTTATAACAGTACTCTTCACAATAGACAAAAGGTATAAACAACCTAAATGTCTGTCAATTGGTGAATGAATAAACAAAATGTGGTCTTTCAGTACAAAGGATTATTATTCATCCATAAAAAAGAATGAAGCACTGATACAATCTACAAACAGAGAACCTTGAAAACATTATGCAAAGTAAAAGAAGTCAGATACAAAAGGTTGTAGTGTTGTGTGATTTCTTTTATATGAAATATTCAGCATATGTAAATCTACAGAGATAGATTGCAAATTGATGGTTGCCAGGTGCTTGGGGAGGAGGAAGAGGTAGAATGGGGAAGGAATAGCTTCAATGGGTAGAGGGTTTCCTTTAGAGATAGCAAAAATGTTTTGGATATAGACAGAGGTGGTAATTTGTAACACTCTACATGCACTAAACGTCTCTGAATTGTTCGCTTAAGAAAGCTATTTTTTTCCTTTAAAAAATCCCATAAACAAAATATGTATGTACACAAATATACTGGAAAAAAATTTGGAAGGACAATACTCAAATATTAATGTTTTCCTGTGTGGTGGCATTATAGCATAATTCCTAGCCATGACAGGTATTTTAGACTTTATCAAGCCAAATCAGAAGAGAGATAAAGATACCAGTCATTTGACCTCTAAAGATACAAACAGCCCGGTCTCTTTCCCTAAACAAACAGGGTACCTGCGGCTCAAGCACAAGTGCCTTACTAGGACTCTTCCAGGGATTAAAACCATGTTGATACCTCTACTTTCGTTTTACTCAGACAGAGCCTTACCTAAGGGTATTTTCAAGTGTTTGATAAAGCCTGTTTACACATCAGAGCTCTTCACCACAACTCCTTTTGGTGAATACAACTCTCCTTATGCAGGCTGTCTGCCAATGTCATTACCCAAATCGGAAGGTATGGAAACACTTTCTCAAAGATTTCAGTAGCCAATTTGAAACATTTCCTTCGAACTTTTAAACACAATTGCTGAATAGTTAATGGAAATAAAGTCTAGAGCACATGACCAAAAAATTAATGCTTTAACACACCAGAACACCAGTAATAGAAAGGAAAAATGGCAGGCTTTCAACTCAAATAGTGGTCCCAATTCTGATTCCAATACTTCTGAATGACCCTAAGAAAGTGACATTACCTTTCTGAGCTTCAGTATCTATTTTTCATTCTTTGAGGGCTGAATAAGGAAATATATATAAAACACCTGGAATGGCATCTGGCACATGACTGCCATTATCATTTGCTAACTAAAAAACAGCGCTGCCAGAAGGAATCACTCACATGGACCAATTCTTCATCATCTTGCACAGAGTAAATAGCAAATCTCCTTTCCAATGTAGTCTGAAGACCGTCTTGCTCATTGGTTGAAAGGTCTGCATTAACTGTAAATGTTCCAATGAACCTGGAGAGAAACCAGGCATTCCCTTGTGTCAAAGGTCAGAACAAAGGGAAGTCTGTTCTTCTATAGCCAAGAAAATCAGAAGGGGGAATCTCCGAAGGGAATCTTGAGCCTTGCCTGCCTCTGTTCTACTCTTGTCTGGCTAACTCCTACTCATCACTGAAGACCTTACTCAAGACTTCACCTCCCTGGGGAGCCTCCCCTGACACTCTAGCTGAGATAAGTGCCCCAGCTTCATGTGCCCACAGTCCCCAGTACATATATTCCAGAGCCCTTGTCACACTACTCCAATCACCTGGGGTGTATTTGTCTTCCTGACCAGCCTGGGGGTGCTTCTGGAACAGGGATCATGCCTGATGTTTCTCTATCTTCAATGTCATGCCCAGTGCCTAGCACATAGGATTACCTAAGGAGATGTCAGTGGAGGTGACCTGAACCCACCCTCTCAGAGACATACAAATCCTACACTGCAGGACAAGCGGGAGGGCCATACCACTTCACCAGGTTTGACAGGTAGTAGAAATCCACGTCTTGAGGCGGCACTTTGGTAAAGTGAGTTGGGAGGATGGAGAGGCCAATAGCCTGCAGATAGGGCTGGTTGCAGATGTTATTTCGATAGAAGCCATTTGCTAGCAGGCACAGAAGGTGAACCTGGGAAGAAAGAGAAAAGGGAAGACAGTGAAGGAAGATTGAAAACTAAAGGGATTTTTGCTGCCAAATTAAAAGACATTTTGTGGGCAGAAAATATTTGTCATTTCTTTATACAAAAAAGTAAAAATATCAACATTAGCCATTTCCTGTGATTTTTGTCTTTCACCCCCTCTTCTATCAAGATGCTTACTTCCTCAAAAAGCCTCAAACCTCAAAACTTTAAAAAACTAACTTCTTCTAAGAGGCTTTATCTTTTAAAGATACACATACTGAAGTATCTATGGATGAAATGCTACAGTGTTTGTGGTTTACTCCAAAAAGATCAGGAGGAAAGTGAGTCGGGGGGAGAGAACAGCAAGACTGCTCACAGGCTTATAACTGTCGAAGCTGGGGATAGCACAGAGCTCACTGCACTACTCTCTGCACTTCCACGTATGCATGAACCCAGCCTCCTCCGTGTCAATCCTTACATCTGTTCCCACATGTGGCCTCCAATCCCACCCTTCCTCAACCCACGAGTACTGAAAAGATAATGTAACTGTCTTCCCCTTCTCTCACACACAGGTGTGCATATTTTTTCCTTCAAAATCAGTCTTTCTTTTCTACTTATAGCCTCCCTATTTCAATTAATGACTCTGCCATTCTCCCCTCACTAAAGCTTCAAATTTTGGAGTCATAGTAATTCTTCCCTTTCTTTCATTTCCACCACCAAGAGGGTAAAGAAATACAGCTATGTCATTTAATCCCCAAGGTCGCTGTGAGGTGGGTATCATTCCCGTTCTCAGCTCATATTCTCAGTCCTTGCTACATGCTCATCACAGCTCTAGCTTTCTGTGGTTGCAGCAGACAGTGCCTCTTCCATCCATACTATCATTACCTTCTCTGTATGTCTGCTGCTAATCAAAGGAAAATAAAAATCCTCCCTTTCCTTACTCTCAACATGTCTCTAACAAACACGTCTTCCAAGATGTGGGCAAACTGGTTGTCCCACCATTCCCTCCATACAGAGAGAGCAGTCTTCCCAGACTCTGTCCTCTCCCATTTCAACATGCTGTCCTTCCTAGACCCAGCTCCTAAATAAAGCCTTCCTCAGCCACTCAGACCCACAATGATCTCTTCTTTAAGTCTTGAGTTTCTCTGTTTTGAAGTCTTTCTTTTTCCATCTGTGAGCTCAGAAACTCCTTAATAGTAGGAAATAAGCTTTATACAAGTTTCTCTTCCCACAATGCCAAGCATGTTGTTAGGTCCACAATACAAGTTCAGTACTACCAGCTAAAGTCAAAAGCCAGTTACTTTTGCTGAACTCAGAATTAATGTTATTAAACAGTTGAAAGAGATGGGAGAAGAGTATCTGTTACTTAGCCCCTGCTCCATGCCAGGCATTGCGTTATGTGCTTTATATGTGGTATCTGCTTAACCCTTACAATCACCCTCCAAGGAAAACACTATTATTACCCCTCACTTCAAAGATGAGAAAACTAAGGCTCAGAGAACAAGAAACCTAACAAGGTCACATAGTGAGTAGAAGAACCAGAAATAAAACCTAGCTTTGAGTGACTGAACCCAAGTTCTTTCCCCCATAGCATCCTACCTTGACAAAGAAGAATACTATCCTTTCCCTTCATTCCCTGCCCTTACCTTGTGTGTGTCCTCATGGACTTCTTTATTGAAACGTTTCATCAGCCTCCGAAGATGTGTCTCAAACTCCATTTTTATCTTTTCACTGTAATGCACATTGGAAAATCTGAGAATGTCATCTGGGGTCCCTGTGGCATGAGGCAAACCATGCTAAGGGATGTGAATTAAGTCCTGCTGGCCATGGAAGGTTTTTTAGTGGTGTGTGTGTGTGTGTGTGCACGTGTGCACAAGCATGCACCCAAATGCATAACATGTGTGTGCTCTTCATAAAGTTGAAATCAACAAAAAAATCCCCCCAGGTGCTGTCACCTAAAGGCAATCAAACCAAACAGTTTATTTCCTTACATTCGTTTGTGTTTATCAAATAGTATCTACACACAATTGGGTACTCTGCTTTTCATTTTCATTATTATAAACTTATTCTAGCTTTATTTTAAACTGAGAAATTGAAACCTGACTCCACTCTCCCAGTCAATTCCTTTTCTTTGTAATGGAGCACGAATTGCTCTCCATGCTTTCTTGCATAAGGCTATGCTACTCAAGTGCATTTTACAAAGCTATCAATTTTCTGCATAGTTTTCTGCTTCTTATCATATACAAATCTTAGCTCAGGACATTCTCTACCCATCCTACCCTCCTCTCAACTGGGAACACATCATGCCTCATGAACATGAGCTGAAGCTCACATCCTCCAGGAAATCTCCTCTGATGGCGGAGTCCTCCTTAGCAACCACCACCTTTATGCTCTATTAATGCACACTTATTTGTAAAATCTCTTTCATATCTGTGTCCCATGCATCTTTAAAAAAACTTGATTCTTCTTGAATGACTTCTATTATCCCTCCTGCATGGCTAATAATGTGCCCACACAGTGGAACCCATTAACCAATTAACTACGGTACTAGGTGCTGTTCTCCATATTGTCAAGCCACACAGGCTACATTGGTACTGGGGATACTGGGATGGAATGGGGGTTCCCTACCATAGTGGGGCATTGCCTCAAGTCCTATAGCATGATGTGGTGGGAAAGCATAAGTTGCCTAGTTGGCCTGATAGGGATTTAGGATCTTGGTTCATCCAACTTACTGGCTGAGTGACTCCTGAAATTATACTTAATCTCTCTGAGCTTCTGGCTCTTCACTCACATACTATTCTGAAGATTAAGAAAGATAGTAGACAACTTGTAGAGTCTTTGGCACACAACAGGTGTTCAATACATAGGAGTTTTCTCTCCTGCCCCAGACAGGACACAAAGGTTTCTCATTCAAGTCCTAAAGGTGAACCCGGGGCTCTCTTACCCAAGATTCCTGATAACTTGATACTCAGCCCTGGTCTTCTATGTGTTTCTCAGAAGTGTTCGTTAAGTAGCAGCTATTGCCAAATATATGTGACAGAAATCTAGAAGCAAGTGCCTAATCTTACCTTCTTGCTCTTGCTTTTGCCTGCTCTGGTGTTTCAATCTCTATCTCCACTGGTTTCATAGGCAGAACAGATTGAGAGAAGGCTGCATTTTCTCCTACATCACTTGGCGCAGGCTCATTAAGTTCTATCAACAATAATTTTAAAAAATCAATAGTAATAATTATAATGATAGCGACTGTACTGAATAAAACTGGGGTTCTGCTGGGAAGGAGGAAGTAAGGAATGAATGTAAGGTAGACAACTTGTGGGGTCAACTACACCTCCCATGCTTTGAGTACCTAAAAAAAACCCACCAGGCATGGTGTTGAGAATTTCATTTATCTGACTCATTTACCCCGCACAACAACCCAGAGATGTAGTCCTGGTAATAAAAGTAGAAGAGGAGGAAACTAAGGCAAAAAGACATTGAGTTGAATTAGATACAGAACCCTGCTATCAAGAAGCTGACATTTTAGTATATTTTCTTTCAGAAAAAAAAAAAGCCTAACAAGAACAATTTCTTATTCTCTGTATTACTATGTAACACTTACCACAATTTGCTTTGTATGGAGAGTCATGACTTAGGGGTCTTTCATTCTCAGTTGCAAACTTGTAATGACAAGAAACGTTTCTTTTTCATCTCTTTATCCCCTATAGTGCTTATAAACACCAGTTGAAATAAGCTAAATTTGCTGAACTGGATCTAACTGCGAACTTCATTAGCAAAGGGACCTTTTAAAGAAGAGCTGGGCCTAGAAGCAGTGATACTCATTTGGCAATGACAAAGCTTAATGCCAAGATTTTGGGGTCTCTACCAGTTCCTACTAAAATGAATCAGGCTTCTTAGAAGAAAAAGGTTGATTCCAAGTGTGGAACAAGGAAAGTATAAAGTGAGCCTGTAATATCTTGTGCCAGAAGACATAAATGTTCTCAAGAACATTATGAGGCCACATCCAAAAGACACAGTAGGGTAGCTAGCCTTAAGGGGCTTCCACAAGCCAAATTTGGGACAATCTGAAGCTCAAAGAGTATAATGAGGATAACTGGTAATATATCTGAATTAAAAAAAAAATGTCTAAGTCCATAGTGATACTCAAAATAAATGACTAAATAAATAAAACTCCTGAAAGGGAGAGCTCTTCTTTATAAAACAAAGTCAGATAATACGTGCATATAAGATGTTAGAATCATGATGTTACCATTTTCCATTCCTCAGTTTATTAATTTCTGATCCAGTCAAGATCATTAATATAGACCAAAACCATTAAGTAAAAAATAACCAAGGAACAAGCTATTCACCCAGAATCAGGGTAGTACTCCAGAGATGGTTAATTACAAAGGGAAAATGTACCTTTACATTGGTACAATCTGGCAGTACCACCTTGCATGCTCAAACTTCATGTCACTCGGACAACATGATATTAGGTGTCTTTTATGGACACGATCCGAAGTATAAAGCATCACCTATGAAGTATTCATGTAAAAATAAAGTTAAGTCTAAATTCAATCAAGTCTTTAGCTTTAATTACAACTTATAAGAAATACATGGGATATTGACACAAGTGTAATAACCCCATGAGATGTCTGGTTATTTATCAGACAAAAACCAGAACATGAGGCCAGAGCTCTTCAAAAAAGGTAATGCTCTTCAAAAAAGGTAATGCTATGAAAATAAATTTTAAAAACTTTAAGAAGGTGGGGGGTGGTTACTGTTCTAGATTAAAAGAAACTAAAAAGACATGAACAACACAAGCCTTACACCTTGATTAGATCCTAATTAGAAAAAAAAAAAAGCTATAAAAGATAGTACTATAACAAATGTCATTTATTTTTCATTTTCTTAGGTGTGATGATGGTATTTTACCATATAAAAGAATGCTTTATTCTTAGGAAGTGCATGGTGCAGTATTTAAAAGTGAAGTTTCAGAATATCTACAACTTACTTTCAAATGCTTCCAGAATGCACATTTACTAGATGTGTTTAATATGGCAAAATCTTAAACTTAGAAAATCTAGATGAAGAATATATATATACTACATTCTCAATTTTTTGATCTGTTTGAACATTTTCAAAATAGAAAGCTAGGAAAAAGTCATGATAGGCAGAGGAATTCAGGGATGGTAACATTAGGTAGACCCATTATATTTGCAAACTTCCTCCCCCAACAATCCTGGAGCTGAGACTGTGCACTGCTCATAGTAAGAATTCAATGTTTACTGAAAATTAACAGTGAAAATACCCGACTTGCACAGGGAGAGTTACTTGCTAACAGCTATATAAGTGATAAAGCTGAGCTCTTACCCCAGGTCTAACTACTTTCAAAGCCTGTGCTCTTTCTACAAGATGGTGCTGACTATTTCATAATCCACTCCATTGATAGTCATCAATGAAGAGATTATACAACCTATTCTAGTAACTTGGTGTTAAATTTTTTCCTGTATCAAAAGCAAGTCCCTATTGCAACTTTATCTTAGGTCTTATTAGTTTCAAAAGGAAACAACAGGATTGACATCAGTGACATGACTCCAAACAGAATCAAACAGAAGAAGAGGATCAAACAGTTCAGAAAACAAAGACAGATGTTTTACCTTCTACTTCTTCCCAATCATCTTCACTTTCCTCCTCATCATCTCCTTCATGGCTGTCTTTCTCCATGGCAGTCTCTTTCTTTGGAGGGTGTGACTTCTTGCAGGCACTTGTAAAGTCCCTGAGTGAAGATCACAGGAAAGAAGATGAAGGCACAAACATCCTGGTATTACCTTTAACCTAAACAGAATTTTAAAGACTCCTTCTATTTACTGAAGATATGTCGCAATATTTAAAGATGATGTATGAGCTGAGCCTCATTTCGTCCATAAGAAGGAGTCTCAAGTTCTCATCAAGATGTGCTGAGTATCAATCTAACACTAGATGTGCTGTCAAACAAACAAACAAAAAAACCACTATAAAACTATCCCTAGAGCTGTGTAAAGGAAAACAAAGCTGTGCCTACAAATGGTATAAGAAAAATTAGAAGAAACCTCAGTAATAATGTGAGTTCCAGAAGTAAAAGCTGTGATATCTCTGTATATACAAGCGCAGTTGGGACACCAGAAAGAGGAGGAAATTCGTATTTGCTGATCCTGCTACAGACCAACTCAGAAGATGCTCGCTCCCACCCTTAAGAATTATGATGTAAGAAGACTGAAGTTGAAGTCTAACTTCAAGATAAGTGGGGAAGTGACTATACATAGGTATATCACAAATAAAACCTGGACAACTAGTTCATTAAGCAGATAACTATACAGATAAGTAGCTAAGCTACCTATCGGCTAAGACTAAACAGCTGCTAATGTGTAATACAAATTTCCCTCAACTTATGATGGGGTTATTTCCCAATAAACCTAGCATAAATGAAAATATCTTAAGTTGAAATGCATTTAATACACCTAACCTATAAAACATTATAGCTTAGCCTAGCTGACCTTAAATGTGTTCAGAACACTTGCAATTGGGCAAAATCATCTAACACAAAGCCTATTTTTATAATAAAGTGTCTAATAACTCATGTAATTCATTGAATACCGTACTGAAAGTGAAAAACAGAATGACTGTATGGGCATAGAATGGTTTTAAGTGTACTGATTGTTTACCTTGGTGGTCATGTGCCTGACCAGGAGCTGCAGCTTGCTGCCACACTAACTAGCACCACTAGAGAATATACTGCATATCATCAGCTCAGGAAAAACATCAATGTTCAAAATTGGAAGTGCAGCAGGTCCTTGAATAACACCATGTCATTTTGTTATAACAATGATGACAGGTACTAAACTCTTGTTTATGTCAATTAGCCTATGGTAAAATGGGTTTCATTATATCATTTCACCGCAATTCCAAGAACCTATTGATGGCTTCTGGTCTACATCGTCAAGGTGGAAGAAAGCATTTCAGGTAGAAAGAAGAGTATGAGCACAACTCAGAGGTAGCAAAGTATGAGCATGTGTCGAATAAATGATGAGAAATCCAGATGGGTAGGAGTAGAGTGCACTTGAGGAGAGCAGTACGAGACAAGGCTGGAATGGCAAGTAAATATTTTGTATATGTAGTTATCTTTGTGAAGTAGAAAGAACACAGAACCATAGGATCTGGTTTTTGCCACCATTTAGCTGTGCAACCATGGATAAATCACTCTCTGCAGGCTGTCATTGCGTTCATCTGAAAAGTTTGGGAGGTAAAGCATATAATCGCTAAGATTCTTTCTAATGCTTACTAGTAGTCTGAGCTCTAAAAGAGTTTAAAGATCTCATCTTTCCCATGGATCCTATTGACAAACAAAAAGAGGTTTTATTATTCATACTTCTCTGACAGAAACAATCAAGATGTCTCACCTGAAATCTTCCCCATCACTGAAGGCTTCATCCTTTATAACTCTGAGGTTTTCAGATTTAACAGTCACCTTGGTCACTTTCTTTTTTGCTGGACCATCTGCTGGGTCCCCAGGATCACTGCAGCCCCTCCTCCTTTTTCCTTGTGAGACTTTTGAGAGCAGACTCTTCTTTAGGGGTTTCTCATCTTCAGAGACCTCTAGGTGACCACATGGAACATGATGTAAGGGACAATAGGAAAGGTGGACAGAGGGTGGTTTCATGGGTAAAGTCATGAAAACTTCTCTTCTGTAACCTTCCTCCAAATTACATCTGTCACCAGCTCACTATCCCACATTTGGTTAACAACCAGCTTTCAGCCTCTTCGCACCACCTTCAGTCTAGTCTACACTCAATGCTCACAGTAAAAACCATCGTCTTTGATCAACATTTTATTCTCCTCAAGACTACAGAGCTCCCACTACATGACTCAAATAAAATCTAACTCTCAAATCTTAAATTTTAGCTAATATTTGGCAAGGAAAAAAATACCAATCCATTAATTAACACCTTGTTTATTGACTACATACCAAGACTAATAATTTATTTTAGGTATAATTCATTCCTATTAAGCGAAATGTTTCAAGTTTTTAAACAGGTCTGATTTTTACCACTACCACATTTCTACTAATTCATCTTTCTGCTCTTTCAAGACTAAACTCTGCTCAAAACACATACTTTATGAAAGCTTTCCAATCTAACCCAAACGGCACTAGTATACCACCTCAGAAAACCTAGGGTTGGAACATTAAGAATGCAAATATCTTTACATTCTTCAAATAATTACTGTTTTTAGGGTAATGGGAAATATGAAAATACATAAGCTGTTGGTTTTAGTTAAAATAGGGTATCTAAAAGTCTGTTTATTGGGGATGCTGGGGTAGCTCAGTGGTTGAGTACTTGCCTCACAATCATGAGGTCTGGGGTTCGATTCCCTGCCCCGGCCCATGCAAAACCCATATGCTGAACTGTGGCGCAACTGGTAACCACTGTGATGGTAAATAAATCATCTTTCTTTGCTTTTGCATGACTCTGCTTCAATTAAATTTGGAAAACAAAAATACTGTAGCCTGTATGAGGTTCCAAAAAGAGCTGCAATATTAACCTAAAATATCAAATTCATTCATTTCTTTCACTTATGGTTTGTGCTGCTGACTCTAGAGAGGTACTTATATTCCCCAAGAATAACTTCTACATGGAGGACAAGTCACTTCCCTTTGATCTAAAGAAAGTCAAAACTGAATCTTAATAAATTTCACATTACAGGGCATTTGTTTTAATGCTAGATAAAATTACTGATTCAGTTCTGTTTCTTTCAACTGTCTTATAGAAGGAATTTATGCATTTCCATGGTTTAAACATTTTTTTTTTTTTTTAAAGATTTGGACACCCTATTTTTTTTTGTTTTTTAGATTTATTTTTATTGTTTTTGACAGAGAGAGAGAGAGAGAGATACAGAGACAGAGAGAGAACTGAACTGGGGGAACTCCCCAGTTCAGCACATGGGTCCACACGGGCCGGGGCCAGGATTCGATCCTCGGTCTCCAGCGCTGCAAAGTGAGCGCTTAACCCACTGAGCCATCCCGGCTTCCCCGGTTTAAACATTTTAATGGAAACAAAATATTTCAAATTAGTTATTTAGAATCTAGAAATAGATTTCTTATTTCAAGGCCAGAAGCCACTTAAATTTTATGACTTGACAGTTTGAGTAGGGTGTCCTTATAATCAGGATTTCTGCACCTTACAATGGTTTTTAGCCTGCTATTAATAAGCAAAGATGCAAAATACTTCAAAATACTGATCTAAAAATGTAGGGTGGGAGGATACTCCAGAGGCACCATCTGTTTCTCACCAAACTTATGTGGTTGCTTAAAAGGCCCAGTTGTATATTTTTGTGCTTTGAAGAGAGAGAGAGAAGAGTGAAGGGGGAAGAAAAAAAAAAATCAACAATAACAAAAACTGTAAACCAAAAAAATGTTCATAGTATCAAAAAAAATGTTCACAGTATTGTTATTCATAATATCAAAAACTTTTTAAAATCTGAATCAGCAAATTAAGCAAGAATATACAACAGAGTAAAGACTGTCTATTCAATATATGGTGTTAAAAATGAAACTGCACCATATACAAGAATAAACTCAAAATGGATTAGACTTAAAATATAAGACCCAAAACCATAAAAAAAGTCTTAGATAAGAACAAAGGTAGTAAACTCTCAGACACTGCACTTAGTAGTAGTTTTTCTGATCTATTTCCTTGGGCAAGAAAAACAAAAGAAAATATAAACAAATGGGACTATGTCAAATTTTTGCCTAGAAAGGAAACCACCAACAAAACGAAAAGATGGCCTACTGAATGGGAGAAGGTATTTGCCAATGATACTTCTCATAAGAGGTTAATATCCAGAATTTATGAAGAACTCATACAACTCAACACCAAAATACCAAACAATCCAATTTAAAAAATGGGCAGAGGACTTGAATAGACATTTCTCCAAAGAGCACATATAGATAGCCAAAAGAAAAAATCTGAACGTCCAACCATGAGATAATCACTAATTTCAGTACAGTCACACAAAGATTTCAGTAAATACTTCAGTTATCTTTTAAGACAAAGAAGACTGATCTAGGATAAAATGTCAAGCACACAAAAAACTGTTTTTGTACAGTATGGTTTCTACTATACAAGACAACACAGACTAGAATGAAATATACCATTGTTTAGTTATAGTTATTTGTGGATGGTAGAAATATAGATGACTTTTTTTTTTAATTGCTTTTGACAGAGAGAATAGAGAGATATAGAGACAGAGACAGAGAGAAAGGGGAGGGCCCAGAACAATCTCCATAGTTGCACATCATTGCTTTTTCCGCATAGTTTCATTCCACAGGTGGGCGGGGCTGCACAGGGCAGGAACTAGGCCAGGGTCTCGCCCCAGTGAGAAAGGAACTGGGGGCACTCCCCAGTTCAGCATATGGGTCCGCACAGGCTGGGGCCAGGATTCAATCCTTGGTCCCCAGGGCTGCAAAGTGAGCACTTAACCCACTGAGCCATCCCGGCTCCCCCCCACCTTTTTTCTTTTTTTTGGTCCCAGAAAATCTAGAGGTTATTTTCCAGGACTCTCCAAGATCTAGGGCAGGGGTGCCCAACCTTTTGGCTTTCCTGGGCCATAATGGAAGAACTGTCTTGGGCCACACATAAAATACACTAACACTAACAATAGCTGATGAGCTAAAAAAAAAAAAAAAAAAAGGTCCATGCATAATGTTTTAAGAAAGTTCATGAATTTGTGTTGGGCTGCATTCAAAGCTGTCCTAGGCTGCAGGCTGGACAAGTTTGATCTAGGGCTATCTAACATGACTAACCAGCCTCCTTGAACTCACTGTGGTTGTTGCCAACAGGCCAGGAATTATAGCTGTGGTTTGCTTGGCCATCTACTGAGATTTAATAAGAATACCTGCTTAAACCTGCTAGTAGCATCTCACAGCACTTTGAAAACAATACAAATGCCTCAGTGTGGTCTCCAAATTGAGGGCCCTGCCCACCTCTCTCAACTCAATTCCTACTACTTGCCCCATCACTTACTGTATCCAGCCAACTAGCCAAGTTCACTCTCTCCTAAGAGTCTTTAAATTTACTGTTCCCTCTGCTTAGAACTCTTTACCCTGGGGAAGCCAGGATGGCTCAGTGGGTTAAGCGCTCACTTTGCAATGCCGGGGACCGGGTATCGAATCCCGCTTCGGCCCGTGCAGAACCATATGCTGAACTGGGAGCTCCCCCGGTTCAGTTCTCTCTCTGTGTCAAAAATAAAAATAAATAAATAAATAAATATTTAGAACTCTACCCGCAGAACTTCCTATGAATGGCTCTTTCAGGATAGTTGGTAACTGGCTCAAAATGTCACCTCCTCACAGAAGTCTTCCCTGACCACTTAGCTGCTTCTTCCCCAACCCATGTCAATTTTATGACAGTCATGTTTTACCTTCTTCACAGCTCTTATCATGTGAATTTATTTTTAACTTCTTATTGTCTGTCCTTCCTATTTACCTACCTACTACCTACCCCCTCCAAAGATTGTAAGAATCATGACAGCAGTGACCTTGCCTGCCTTGTTCACTACTATTATTTTACTGCAGGTGCTGTTAAAACCTACCCCACTGTGTTGTTAGAAACATCAGTCACCAAATTAGTGTCACCTGCAGTTCAAACCGCATTTTTCCTCCACTCAACCACAGTAAAGATTCTAACTCTTGAGATTGTGGAAGATGCCTTGGAAACTTATTACTACTAGCTCCTCTGGCTGGCAGGGTCTGAGTTAAGCTTGGGTGCATCCTTACCTCTGTTTAGACTGAAATGATATGAGCTACCCCAACTGATTGTCTAACATGGACCATGCCAGGAACTTTATATGCTATCTCACTGAAAAATCACAATCACCCTGCAAGGTGGTATTACATTTCATTGACCAAGTTCAGAAAGACTAAATTATCTGTCCAAAATAATCTACCCAAGTGAATAACAACTGACTGTTGGAGCTATACCAAGCTGGTACCCATGTGAAGTGTTTAGCTGGATATAGGAATAGTATCCAAGCAGGTAGAATTTCCATCAGATTAAAACTTTTAATTTTTGAGTAGCCATATATTCAAAAAGAATACATTCCTTCTGAATAGAATACTAACCTCCTTTTGCAACATCTGGCTGAAATATTAACTATTCTTAAAGTTGCATACCAGATGTAACTCCTCCAGAGAGCATTTTCTTATCTCTCTAGTCAAACTTGACTATTCCTTCAGAAGCCACAAAGCCCAGTATGTTCTTCCACAATACCACTCTGCCTTAGATATTTTTTTAAATTGTCGATACTACTATACTCTAAGCTCCTTCCTCTATCCCCCACATCACCTAGCTCATGTACAGCACAAATGAGGTACTCAAAAAACAAACATTATTTAAAAAAGTAATGAACTAAATTCAATTCAATGGTATTAAGTATGAAGTAAATCACCTTTTAAGTTTAGAAATTACTACCATTTGACTATTTCCTAATGGATGATTACACAGAACTGTTTAATCTAGTATCAGAGGGGTTCCTGTTGGTTACCTAATCTACTACCCAGTTATTTCAGGCACCCCCCCCCCCCAATCCCTCCACAGCATGAATTTTGCAATTACTTAAAATATTTGTATTTAGTATATGCTGTGGAGGAGATGAAAGGATACAGCAAAAAATAAGATACTTTCATGAAGCTTCAATTGTTAAGTGATCAAAAATTACAGATTGTGACAGAGGCTGTGAGGGCCTCTGTGACAGGGAGTACTTGGTGAAGGCTACCTTAGATAGGGGACTCAAGAAGTGTCTGGGCTGTGACCTGAAGGAATAGAAGTATCAGCCATGGAAAGAGGCATGGAAGACAATGTAGGAAGAAGGAACATCAAAGACAAAGGTTCAAGGTGAAAAATAACATAGCATGTTTGATAGAGCATCTGGCAAACAAGAGTGGTAGGAGACTACAGGCGAGGTAGCAACAGCCAAATCATGTAGGGTAGTGTAGTTCATGAGGAATTTGGATTTTATGTCAAAAGCAATGGGATGCGCAGAGGGTTTGAAATAGAAGCATGGCATGATCAATTTTTTTAAAAAGATTACTTGGGTTGCTGAGGGGAGAACTATTTTAGGTGAACGAAATAGGGAGACCAGTAATGAGGCACCTACAGTCATTCAAGTGACAAGTGATGGTGGGTTGGGAGGGGCTGTGGCCATGGATATAGATAAGTGGAGAGATTTTAAATATTACCCTGAGGATGAACTGACAGGACTTGCTGCAGGACTGGATGTGTGCGTGTAAGGAGAAGGAGTCTGCCTCAACATTGGGTGAAGGGATCATTTACTGAGTTGGGAAAAAGTGGGTAAGGGATACACTGAAAGGGGAAAATCATGAGTTTTGCTTTGCCCACGACAAACATAAGAAGTCCGTGCTACATCCACGTGAAGTCAGGTTGGATCCGAATCTGGAACTATGGGGTGAGATTTAGCTGAGATATTCTGGGAGTCAGGACGCTACAACCCGGTCCATCCGTCTTCTGTGGACACAAAATAACTGCAATGACTTTTTCCTACTTAGCCCTTTGCATCTATGAGGAGGTGGGACTTTATCCTGTGGGCAACAGGGAACAGGAAAGAGGCTACGCAGGGGAGCTTCTGGACAAGTTGGGCTCCAGGGGAACCGCTCAGGGCACATCACTCCTCTCCCGAAACAGAAGCACAGGGACGGGGGAGACCAAGGCAGCAGCAAAACCGCCAGGTCCCCTCGGCCACCATAGAGTCTTCTCCTCAAGCGCAGGTGGGCGCGGAGCAGCCTCCGCCTCCTCCCTCAGGAGGCCGGCCTCCCCGCTCCCCGTACCCGGGCGTTTCTGGATCTTCTTCACCATCTCTCCCTAACCACGGCTGGGTCTCGCTCTCACCCGCCTCCTTCTCCTCACGCCCGGCCGTACTCTCGCTCTTGGCCTTCTGGCTGCGCAGTTGACGTCCCTCCGGCTCCCTGCCGGATGTGCGCTTCCGAACCATCTTGCTTGGGTGAGAACCGCTCCGCGAGTGACGTAGCAAGCCGCGGGAAGCTGCGTGCGCGCGGCCTACGCCCGGAGGCGGGGAGAGGCGTGACCACGCCCCCTTTTAAGGCCCAAGCCCACGCCCCCAGCGGAAGTCCGTCACCGCCCCTAATGACCAATGCAAACTGAAGCAAGAAGGTGCAAAACACATTTCTTTCTCTTTCCGGCGCCTTGCGTCCTTGCGTTTCCGGAGGTTGGGGGGGCGTGATATCGCGAGAGGCGGGAAAGGGCGCAGGGTTTGAAACATGGCGGACGACGTGGACCAGGTGAGTGTCTACAGAAGAGCTCGCTCCAGAGCGGCTCCCCCACTCTCCGCCCTGGGCCCGTTCGGCTTGGCATACCAGAGCTGCTTTGTCCAAGCTCACGGGAAGGTGTCTTATCATGCCGCCTTTCCCCGAGTTGTCACGGCCCTGAATTTTGCCTCGGGCCCTTAGATCTTTCCTTGTTCGATTTCCGCCGGGAAACTAGTTATTCCTCCCGCTCCTCACTTCCTTTCTCCTGAGTCTCACCTTTACCCGTAGAATGCCAATAGTTATTCCTACCTGCCTCAAGGAGCTGTCGAGATTCTGATAGGAAGCGCAACAATTACTTGAGTGCAACAATTAATTATTACTCATCAGTAAATACGTAGTGAACATCAGTTTGGTATGGTTAGCCATTCAAAGCACCAGGGACACCGGCATGGACATATGTGATCCCTGTCCCAACTTGGATCTTATATTATGGGAAAAGACAGATAAAGTAAATGTGTGTGGTATATAGGAACTGTGATGTGCAATGAAGGAAACAAGCAAGGAACTGGTATGCAGAGTAACTGATGGTCCTATATAGGTTTTCTCACCTGCTTTTCTTTCCAAAATGCTCTTCCTCAGCGTTGTGGATCAGGCCACAATTTCTTTTTCTACTGAAATCTCACCTCATCAAAAAGGACTTCTCTGGCCACCTACATAAAATAGCACTCTCCTCGCTTGTTTTATTTTTCTTCATAGCGTGTTTTTGTTAATATTAAGTACATTCTTCTTTGTTTATCGTATACGCCTCCTCCCCATTGTGAATTTTTAAGATCAGGAGTTTTGTTCACTATTCTTTCCTCGTGGGTTTAGAACTGATGAAAACAGCACATATTTATTGAGTGAATGAATTGGATGATCAAGGGAGGCCTCTTTGAAAAGGCAATATGTAAAGCTACAGGATGAATAGTAAACAATGGACATCCCAGACAGTCTAAAGCCTCTGTCATGTGTATATTCTTATATGTTGCAATTCTTTATATGCCTCTCCCAAATAGAATTGGCTCCTGAGGGCAGGAACTGACTTCTGTATCATTGCAATCTAATAGTTGGTTAACTGGTCCTTAAACACCTGTTGAACTGAGGTTGGGGACCAGTTGAGGTCCGAAATTTTTACCCTTCCTCATCTAGCCTTTTAAAGCTGTAGAGCCTGTAATGTTCAATCACCTTCCTCCACTGGCCTCATATATTCATTGAAGAAATGCTCTCCTTGAATACTCCAATGAACTCTCCAGGCTTCAGCCATCTGTTCTATATGGATGACCCCACGTCATCCTGGTCCTGATCTCAGACCTGTTCCCAACCATCCTTTGATAACAGTGACAACTGTTATAAGTACTTTCTGTTTGCTCGGTATTATTTTAAATACATTAATTGAATACACTGGCTAATTTAATTCTCACAAGAATCATGAAGGGAAGATCATAGCTTCATTTTACAGACAAGGAAACTAAGAGGAATGGCATCATTTTAAATTTCAATTCGTGTCAGAGTCAGGAGTTGAACCCACACTGCCTGACTCTAAAATCAGTGCTCTTGGCCAATATTCCATAGTGTCTGCTCATCTTCCTGGCTAACTGGCACCCTAAACTCATCCTGCCCTGGATGGAACTCCTAATCTTCTCTTAAACCTTCATCTACTTATCATTCTGACTAGTGTGTAGTAGTCATTAAGTGAATGTTACTCAAATTACTAAATATTATTTGAGATAAGGCTAAAGTCCCTGAGAGTTATTCCCTATACCCTGAAATTGGGTCAGGCAGTTTGGACTTTGAGGGAACAAAGGAATCATGATGATTTTGCTGTCTAACTTTGCTGTATATGTTTCAGTCCTCATTTATATAACATTTACTGTGTGCCAGGTACTGCTCTAAGCCTTCATATATGTCATTTAAGCCTCACAACGGTGTTAGGTAGGCACTGTTGTTACCCACAATTTGCAAATTAGACTACTGAGGAAAGCATAGAGGGGTTAGGGTATTTGCCCACAATCACTTAGTGTAGCAAGGATTCGAACACTACAATCTCTCTAGTACTACCTTACTAAGCCTCTTTCTTTTATCAGCAACAAACTACCAATACTGTTGAAGAGCCCCTGGATCTCATCCGGCTTAGCTTGGATGAACGAATTTATGTGAAAATGAGAAATGACAGAGAGCTTCGAGGTAGATTACATGTAAGTAAATTTATTAAGTTACCTTGAAATCAGGTTATTTTCTTGTTTTCCCTCCCTACCCCCACCTCTTTGAAATGTAAAAATTGGCCACTGTGGAACATTATTTTAAATGTAGAGGAGAGGAAGCTGGAAGTTACCCATATTTCTATAAGACAAATAAAACTGTTCCTTTTTTTTAAATTTTTTTCTCTTACCAGAAATGATGTTATTATTGAAGAACATTTTTATTTCTTTCATTTATTTCTTCTGTTTATTTGCAAATAACATTTCTCCATTCTTATTTAAATGTTTCTTAAATTACTGACATATGCATAAGTGTGTGTTTTCTTATGAAAAAAGTTAAACAGCACAGATATACTGGGTTGCCAAAAAATGTAGACACATTTTAAGAGATGTTATCTATGTATTAGTTTTCAGAGTTGAATTGAATTATGGTAGCAATATGTAGTATGACATTTGTTCAAAAGATGGCGTTAATTAAAATAATACTAGCATCACCATGTGACAGGCCGGACAGTAAGAGAACATGGCAGAAGCACGGCTGTCGTTCGAGGAGCACAAGACCTTTTTGAAATGGTATTTGAAATTTGAGAATGTTATGGAAGTGCAACCATAATGGAGGTATGACTATGCAACAGAACCTTCAACACGCCTAACAATTGCATGCATTCATGATAAGTTTGAGACGCATGGTAAATTGAAATGGCACGCACAGTGATACACGGGGACACTTTGGTCTACGTTGCCCAAGCAGTAGTTTGCCTTAATCAGAAGTGTCTGGATGCTTATGGTAACCACTTTGAGCACCTTTTATAATTGCAGAAGTCAAATATGACTTGTATTCATCTTTTGTTATCGGTACATATTATTACAATTTTTTTTTTAAGATTTATATTATTGTTTGAGAGAAGGTGAGAGACAGAAGGGAAAAGGGCCCAGCGCAGTCTCCATAGTTTTACACGATTAGTTGTGACATGGTTTCATTCCACACAGGTGGATGTGGGGCCTCGTGTATGGGAGGTGAGAACCTTTACCACCATGCCATCCCAGCGGTTATCAATTGTGCCGCAGTTCAGCATATGGGTTTGCACCGACTGGGTTCAGGATTCAATCCACAAACATTGCGGCAACCTGCTGAGCAATCCCAGCATCCCCGAGTATTAATTTTAATGGAGTTTTTTCCTTTCTTAAAATGTGTATACATTTTTTTTGCACCCTCTGTACTTTAAAAGGTGAAATCCCATTTCTTCTATTGGTACTGCTGTTAAAAATTGGGTCTATAGTCTTTCAGATCTTTTTCTATATATTTACATATACAGTCAGACCTTGGTACTTCACTTCTTTGTTACTCATTTGTTTGGTACTTGATATGCAAGCTAGCACTTGTCAGTGGTGATTACCTTGTGACTTGCTACCCTTTCCAACCAAAACAAGGGGTCATGCGTTAGTCACGCTGTAACTTCTGCTCTGTGCCCATCCCCTTGCAGTCTTATCGTAGCTTCTGTGGTCATTTTGTATATGTTTGGTTTGGGAACTCATTAAATTTATTTACATTTTTTCTTATGGGAAAAATTTGCTTGGTACTGGTCATTTTTGGTACTTGTGTACCTTCTGGAACCAATTAATGATGAGTACCAAGGGACTATGTATTTCTATGTGTGTTCATATGCATGTGTTTGCACTACATATACCACCATTAAAAAAATAAATGGGATTTTTCTGTATATATTTTTGTGCACCTTTTTTTTTTTCACTTAATCTTGGAAATCATTTCTCATAGTGCATATAGACCTCCTTTATTCTTTATTTTATTTTATTTTTTTAATTGTTTTTTGACAGAGAGAGAGACAGGGAGAAGGGGGAGTGCCCAGAATGGTCTCCATACTTGACAGCATTAGTTTCCATATAGTTTCACTCCACAGGTGGGCGCAGGGCAGGAACTGGGTCAGGAACCTCCTGCATAGGCCCCAGCAAGAACTGAACTGGCGGCACACCCCAGTTCAGCATATGGGTCCGCATAGGCTGAGGCTGGGGATTCGATCCTTAGTCCCCGGGACTGCAAAGCGAGTGCTTAACCCGCTGAGCCATTCCAGCTTCTCCTCCTTTATTCTTTTTAATGACTACATAGAATTTTGTATATGGTAGTAGTGATATTTAGACTTTTTTCCATTCTTTGCTATTATAAACGAAGCTAGTAAACATTTTAGTACATACTAAGGCTGTCTGGGAAGTATCCAGCCATGTAATATGGAAAACAGAGGCATTTATGGCTGGATTTTTTTCCAGACAGCCCTCATATTTCTTTGGGGGTATCTGCAAATATTTCTATAGGATTGGTCCTTTGTAGTGTCCCATTTATTCATAAAGAGGGTAACTGAAGGTTTTGCCTCTTTTTGATAACATGTTACTTTCTAGAGTGTGTTTTTATTACTGCCATTCAACCCTAAAGTGATTAAAAATAGATACCGTAGTTCATTGAGCGTTAATTGTGTTGGGTGCTATTATGCTAAGTGTTTTGTGTGTAATACATATCTCATTTAATCTTTATAACAACCCTATGAGGGTAGATACTAAATATCCCTGTTATACTTTAAAGAAGTGCAGGCTCAAAAATGTGAAGTTACCTGTGTAAGGTGACACATTTAGTAAAGCGAGGTCCAGAATATGAGAGCTGTCTTGAAAAAACCCAGCCATAACAGCCTCTGTTTTTCATATATGGCTGAATACTTTCTAGACTGCCCTGTACAAACCTAGGCAGTCTGACTTTAGCTTCACTTCCATAAAACCTAAAAGTAAAGAACCTGCTATTCTTGGAAAAGTAAGGACCTAGGGAGATAGTTGTCTTAATACACAGCTATCCTTAAGGGAAGAGGAAACCTAGGAAATGGAATAGTGGCAACTTTACTAAGAAAAGCATGATGTAGCTTAATCACACAGACCAGTGGAACACGGAAAGTCACCCTGGGACAGCTATATTGCCTTAACTCTTAAAGGCTTTTTCACTTCCCTATGTAGACTACATTGCCTCTATACTTAATGGCCCCCAACCTTTTGTTTATTTGCTGGCCCTCATCTGTAGATTTTGCTTGTTAATGTCCTCTGCTTAGCAGTTCTCCATGTGGCTCATTGGTTATCTTGATGTGAGCTGGTGAACCATTAAAACTTCGTTAGAAGTAAGTGTAAGTGGATTCTGAACAAGGCTTCTGGAGGGTCACCTTTTAGTAAAATGCATGAGCTTTGGAGCTTCGATTGAGAACATTCCTGAATAACTGAGTTGCAACATTTATTGATTGATCCCACAGGTGCCAAACACAGTTAGTTCTGGCTAGGTTACAAATGGGCAGGGTAGGGTGTTGCTTTACTTACTTTACCTTGTGATGTTTAGTGTAGGGCAGGGAGGATTCAATAATAGTGTCTTATGCTTTTAGAAGACTGTAGTGCCATCATCTTAGCAATCAAAGAATTTTACCCCCTTTACTGTATCTATCTTATCACATCATTACAGATGGAATTACCAGAAGTCTACTGAAAAGTGATGAATTTATTATTATTATAATTATTGTAAATGATGTAACTGCATTGATAATAAGTAGAGTGAACACTTTAAAAATAATTTTAAGTTATTTTGAGTAAATTTCCATTTTTGGCCCTGTAAACAGTTTTCTATTTTCATCAGGTCAATTAAGTTATTGTAAAAAATGATTTGTGAAGAAACAGTGTATTTGTACATCAGGATTATTTTTTATTTGCATGTAAAAGTTTGTGGTATAAGGACTGTGTGTTACTTGAGTCATTTGCATATTGTAAGCTCTGTTCATTGTTTCTTAATTTATTGAATTTCTTGATCTCTCATGCTCCCACTTCAGGCTTATGATCAACATTTAAATATGATACTAGGAGATGTAGAAGAAACTGTGACTACTATAGAAATTGATGAAGAAACATATGAAGAGATATATAAAGTAAGTCATGTAATTCTGTTCATAGCTTTTAGAATGTCAATTGTTCTTAACATCCAACAACTTAACACTTATTGAAAGCCTGTCAGGTTTTGACACCTACTCAAGGACTCAGTAAAGTGTAGCAATTACGAACAAAGCCTTTGGGGTCAAATAGACCAGGTTTTCCAGTACTGGCTTGTACACTTTTTACCGGGAATATGTTGGGCAAGGGAATTAACTTTGCTGGCTCAATTTCTATTGGTAAGCAAGAATACTACCACTTACCTCATAGGTAATATATCCCGCCCCCTCCCCCCCCCGCCCTCCAACCCCCCGAAAACATGTAATAGGTTAGCAAATTGAAGTTTGTTTCTTGATCACCTAATTGCTCTAGGCAAATTTTCTCTAGTCATTTAGGAACCCAGGTTCCTTCCATCTTGTAGCTCTAATGTGCTTGAAGTTTTTATCGTCATTCAACATCTAGTCAGTGGTGCCAGAAAAAATGGAGGAGTGCTGCTTATGAACTAGGCTATTAAGTGCCACATATATCTTCTCACATTCTTTAGGCTAGAACTCGATGATATGGCCATACCCAGCTACAGGGGAGCCTAGAAATATAGTTTAATTGTGTTCCCAAGAAGGAATTTTTATGAATAGCTAGCAATTTCTGCTATAGTCTGCCTCTCTGACAACCAAATAATCTGTATGCCTGTGAGCAAAGGGTATTTTGGATTTTTTTAAAAAACATCTCCATGGAAAAATGACCATGGATTATGTTACCAGTTCTCTTTCCCTAGAAACATGTTAAAAGTGGACTGTTGGCTCTTTTACTAGGAAACATAGCTTATGATGAAAGTGACCTCTGCTTGGTAAACTGTGTGAATGAGGAGAACTGTGAATGAGATTTTGTTGGTCTTTATAGCAACTAGATGATCTTTGCTTCACGTCTGAGTTTAACTGAGACGGTTTACTGGGCCTTATTCCTTAAAGCTTTTTTTTTCCTGCTTATCATCTACAGTTTGAGGTCTAAAACCAGTTGGCTTTTCTAATCCTTTGAATCCTATTTCTTAAAATCTGTTTGAAAACCATATAGTTCTTTTCTGAGCTCATCTCTTTCTTATACTCCTTGTTGAGTGGCATCAAGTTAACAGCAACACTTACTAACATTGGGCTTTTCCAGTCTCTTCCCACCATAACCTATAGGTTTCAGAGGTTGTTGGGCTACTTTCCAAGTCACTACAGGCAGTTTTACTTAAGGCTTTGCCAAGGCAGAAGAGGATTTTAAACATTCCCATATCTGTTTCCTTACTGCCTAAGGCTTGACCTCTAGGCTAACGCCATAAGGTATCCATTCCATATGTGTAAGTGCAGTAGCACATAGAAGCAACATGTAAAATGGCTCATCACAATAGAATTTTATTTTTTGTCTACATAACAGTTGGAGTGGGGTTTTAGGTCAATACAATAGCTTTCTTCCAGGTGCTCAGTCATGGACCCATGGTTCTTTCTTGGAGTTCTGCCATCCCCCAGGTTCACCACTCCATTATCTGAGTCTATCTAGCAGTGAGGGGAAAACCACAGTGAGGCATTCATGGGAGGTTTGTGGGACAGTTAGTCACTTCTGTTTACTTTCCATTGGTTAAAATTCGATCTCATGGCTATATCTGGTTGCAAGGAAACATGGGAAATATAGTCTAGCTGTGTGCCAGGAAGAAGAAAATGGATCTTAGTGGATAGCTGCAGTTTCTGCTCTAATTATTGATATCCAGTAAAAGTAAACAGTCAACAGATTGGTTCTTTACGCCACAAAGGTAAGTGATCAGGTTTTTTAATCAGTTTATATTATTAATCTGTTTGGTTTTTTGTTGTCAAATTTCACTTGCAAAAACTAAATAAACAATACTACTACATATTTGTATAAATTTGTTCTATTTTTTTTTTTCCCTCTTCCAGTCAACAAAACGGAATATTCCGATGCTCTTTGTCCGGGGAGATGGTGTTGTACTGGTTGCCCCTCCGTTGAGAGTTGGCTGAAACAAAGAATTTATCCTGTATGGAAAATAGGAGACTTTGTATGATTGCCTCTTTAAATACAGACGATATTCAAAAAAACCTACGTACGTTTTGATACTATGGCCAAGGATTCTTCTACTCCTGAAATGAGTTGATTTGCAAATAACTTAACAATTAGTAAGCTAAATTGCATTTTTATGTTTCTCCATCCCTTCCAGTAAATGATCACCGAGATGGCAACACTTTTTCGAGAGTTGATTTTCTCCATTGTTTTTTTCAGATAATTTCTGTTTTTTTTAATTTAAATTAAATTTGATGTTTCCTGTTTTGATTTTTTTTTAAAGCAGTCTCTTGTCTTCTCAATTCTTTAAACACATGTCTTGCATTCACTTTATTTATACACAATTTGCTGCATCT
>PVKE010018899.1:0-29053 GCA_004027555.1 Craseonycteris thonglongyai
CCAGTGCGGACCTATGTGCTGAACTGGGGAGTTTCCCTAGTTCAGATCTCTCTCTGTCTCTGTATCACTCTTTCTCTCTCTGTCAAAAACAATAAAAAACAAACAAACAAAAAAACATTAAAAAAAAAAAGGGATCTCAAATTGTAATTTTTGACAACTATAAACTGTGTTGCTTGGTTCTCATCTAGAAGAAACTGGGTATCTAAACACAAGCCTGGAACCTGTGCCTTCATTGTCCATACCATAAGGTTCTAGAAGAATTTTTCTTTCTCTTTGAATCAAGACTCATGTCAAAGTATTCCTTCCTCCATTTCATGAGCATTTCAAACATGATAATGCTTCAAGTTCCTTTGAAATTATTGGCATTTTCTTCACAGTCATGCTGTCTCAGACATGTCTAGATGCACTCTATTATCTTATCATCTTAGTAATTTTATTCTTCCCTTATTTCTGAGAACAGGATTTTATCATTATCTTACAGGTTTTCAAAATACAACAATTTGATTGAATTCCCCCATTCACAAACCTTTTCTATTAGTTTTAGAAGAAAAACAGTCTCACCGGTATTGTCCAGTGATTGAGTTTTGCTTTACTATTATTATTTTTATCTCTTCTGAAATAATTTGAACGCGGCTGTCCAAAATTACGTAAGAACGATGCTTTAGGAATTGATTTGTAAATAATTTTGTAAATTGTAAATTATTTGTAAATAATTATAAATTATTTGTAAATAATTTGTAAATTGATTTGTCGAGGGGACTCTGCAGACCCCCATGAGGATGTGAGGACCACAGCTCTGCACACCAGCAGCGGAGCTGCGGATCCAGGACCCTGAGCATCGAGAACCTCACAAAGGTTACCGGTACTTCCCTCACTCACGGTGGTGGTCAGGGGGGAGGCGTTCCTGGCAAAGACATCCCAACACCCAGCCAGGACCCTGCCATGGCCTTCAGCAGAGAAGCAGGGACAGCGTTCCTCTTTGGGGACTTGGCCGTCATTGTCAGGAACGACCCGAGTGCTTTGTGCGAAGTAGACGACTGGCTGCCTCCGGAAAGCCTAGAAACAGGAGTCGCTGGCTGTGATTTGAGCCCCGGGCCAGGCACAGACACTCTCACAGGCTGACAGCGTCTGCCCGGGCAGACGGCCCAAGAGGAAAGAAAGATTCCTGAGAGAACCCCAGCCACCCCCGCGAGTAACGCAGCCACAGCCCCCGTGGGGTAAATGAACGTGGGTCCTACAAAAAGGGCTCCAGGGCCCTTCCAGGCACGATCAGGGGGTCTCTCAGCCTCCTGAAGGCCATTCTAACAGGTCTCACTTGGACCAAAGTGCAACCTTGACCATGAGCAGAAGGAAATAAGATGGGGGCACAACCTCTGGCCTTGTTCTAGAACTCCCAGCTTTTTCTTTATGCAGTAGACTCTCGTTAACTGAAACGCAAGCAGCCCGCACGCCCGTTGTTTGAGGGTGCTGGTTGCTTGAGTTCCAGTTAACAGAGGGTCTACTGTCTGTGTTGATTTGGAGTTTTAGTCCTTGAGCCAAAAGTAAGGGCTCATGTAGCCGGATGTCATTGTGCACTTCCAGAGACACATATTTGTTTTATTTGAGACTTTGTCTTTAAAACCAAGGAGAGGGGAGAAGGCATGCAAGAGGGAGGAGGTACAAGGATCGTCCCGAACTCTTCTTGATTGCAACGAGCATAATTTATTCTGTCCACATGTGACTCAGGGGATGTCATAAGTCATCTAATCCACCCTTCTCATTTTACATCTGAGCAGGTGAAGGGACAAAGTGGGGAAATAGCATGTCCAGGGTCACACAAGTTTTGGAGTAGAAACATAATGCTTAAATGTATTTCCACACACTCATTTGCTTATTATTATTATTTAATTGCCTGCTCTTTTTTTTTCCCCCATGAGAGTTGGTTAGCATCCAGAAATTTGCATTTAAAGAAAAGCCTGGCATGTCCCAGTAAAAAAAATAAAATAAAATTAGGACACTCAATTGGACCAGCCACTTCCTGTCCGCTATGGCCTGCAAACGCTGTCCCTCCAAACCCCGGGAAACAACGCCACCCTTGGGTGACCAGATGGCCCTGGGGGTCACACTGTCACGGCTCGGCCTTGGTGTTAGTGATCTGGGGCCAGGTCATGCTGTGTGGTAAGGGACGGTGCTGTGCATTGTGGGAAGTTTTAGCTGCATCCCTGAACTAGCATGATGTCATCAGCAGCCACTCCCCAGTGATGACAGCCAACTGTTCTCCAGACATTGCCACAAGCCCTCGCAGGAGGCCCACCGTCCCTTGTGTACCTGACACAAAGTGATCTGTGACATTAGAAGAATGGGTAGGGGCCCAGGAGGTGATTTGGGGGGTGCTAGTTATATGTTTCTATCTTGCTGCTGGATCATTTTGTGTTTTTTCACTTGGTTAAACAAAATTAATTGAGCCAAACTCTTATGCTTTATGCACTTTTCTGTATGTAAAAAGTTTACTTGGAGGGAAAAAAAAATGAACAAGGCTGTAAGAAGAGAGAAAAGACATTTCAACCCCCGATAGGGAAAGGGGTTGGGCTCCAGGAAGAATCGAAAGCACTCCAGCATTATCTGACAACATAGGTTTATTTCTCAACATTTGCTGCTATTTCCAGAGTTTAAGTAAGGTCTTGCAAGCTGGAACTTGGACAAGAAACTGTGCGGCTCATCTTTAGAGGCAGAGAGCTGGTGGAAAGATAAAAGTGTGTGTGACCCACAGCCTTGTGGAGCCCGCATGTCCTCTGGGCAGTCCTGAGACTTGGCATGCAGCCCCTGAGGTGGAGTTGCGCACACATTACTGATTACATTGTTGAGATTATCATGAAAGGGTTCCGTTTGTCAAGTTTCCCTTCCTTGCTATGACAACTGCCAGGTTATCAGGCTGTGTTGTCCCCCTCGTTCTCACAGCGAGCCATTGTGGCGACTAAACTAAAATCCTGCTTTGACATGTCTGTCTTGATGCACAGGGGCCCTTTAGACTTGTCAGGGCCCAGGAATCCTACTGCAATGACCTCTGGGGGCCTTGTCAGAGCCTTTTCTTGTTCAGGAATTTTGCTTTATCTAATATTGTTTTAAGTGAATAGACCAATGGCCAGAGCCTGGAAACACTTCTACTCTTAAGGGATTATCTTGGCCAATGTGGTAATTTCAATGTAACTGATCTGACATCAATGTCATTCTACTTAGACATCTCTGCTCAGGGAAAAGCAAGGACCAGAGTGGCAGGCGGTGCTTCGGTGGTTCAGGATATGGGCAAGGCCACTCTTTTTCTGGAATCCCCTGTGGGGACATTCCCTCAGCTTTCCCAACCTTTATTTTATCCTTTGGCAAACTAGGGTGTGTGATTCAGTGCCCGACCCAGAATGTCACTGAATGTCACTGAGCTCAAGGACACACAAGCATAAATGGACTGACCAAGGGTTCTTCGAAGGCTAAGTTTCCAGTGAGGTCATGAAAAGCTACAGTGTGAGCTATTCTTGCAGGGAAAGCAACTAAACCGTGACGTGGGTGACGATAACCAACCAACTTGGAGAATGTTCTGGCAGCCAGGCCATCAAGATGGAGCCCGTTCTCTCACCCGAGGGGCCGTGGAAGCAGCGGGCACCACATACAGATGTTCAGAATTTCGCTTGTGTGGCAGTGGTTCGGGGCCAAACTCTTGCACTTTTTGCAGACTCAGCGCCATAAACAGGCATTTTTTGGACCAAAGCTCTGTCTGCTCAGATCTTTCCCGCCACTCTGACTACATTTGTCCCTGTCATGTCACTCTGTGAGTTAAAGAAAATTCAAGACCTTGGGGAAGATAAAAGGACATCTTTAGGCAAGATGGCTCACATGTCAGCCTCAGAACTGCCATGCGGGCTATGTGATCATTCCTTTCGCGCTGTGAGGACCCCAACTCACATAGAGTTATGTTGCTCTAGCGGCAGCAAACTTTAAAGAACATTTTATTTTCAAACGAACACATGGGAGAACATATTCTCTCCTCTGGAGGCTGGCCTCTGTCCCCCAGCCCAGCGGCAGCATGACTGAACCGCACCGTTCGCATCTGTTCTGCAGCTGCCGAGCCGAGGAAAGTGGCTGGGACACCGGGTAGCACGAGCTGCACCGTGCCCGAGTGGCGTCCACACTGCTATGGACACTCCCTGCTCTCAGCACTCCGCCTATTTTCAAGTCAGCCCCTGAGATTTCTTTTTTCAAAGGAAAACATTCTCTGCATTCCCGTCTTCGCCTGGGTATAAAGATGGGGGTGTTCTTGTTGTCTCGAGCCTAGTGTTTTTGTTCAGTTTAGACAGATGTCTGTTGGGCACCTACCACGTGACCGGACACTTGCCTACACATGAGTGTTGTAGGAAGGCTGAAGCCGAACACAGCGCCATTCTTTCCTTCAAGGACCTCATGACCTATCAAAGGTGGTCCACCAGTGACCAGCTCATTATAACAAAGTAGAATAAGTCCCTCTAATCCACCCATACTCCAGTGCTGCAGGAGATGGAATAACATTCTATTTGGGGGTGACAGAGAAGGCTAAACTCAAGTTGGTGTTTCAGGGGATAAATATAAGTTTGCCAAGTAAAGATGATAATAATAATACCTTTATGCATTTTACTAGGAAATTTACAACAATGTGTATCTCTATCCAGTACCATTTATGGAGCACATATTATGTGGCAAGCATTCTGCTGAAAGATTTATATGTTCTCACAGTAATAATATCAAACATAATTCTAATATTTTCTGTGTAACAGGTACTTTATATAGAGACATAGAAGCAATGGGAGGGAATCTTTGGACTTTTCTTTACAACTCTGTGGTTGCTACTCAGAAAATCATCAAGAAGAAACTATTAAACGTTTTTCCAATAGTTCTAAATTTTTCCAATGTATAAAGCATGCTTAATATATGGAAGAGGGAAAAGAATGAAAGAAAAAAAGAAAGGAAGGAAGGAGGAAGAAAGAAAGGAAAGGGAAGAGAATGGGAAGGGAAGGAAAGAGAGAGGGAAAAAGAGGAAGGAATTGGAAGGGAGGAAGGAATTGGAAGGGAGGAAGGGAAGAGGCGGGCGGGGCAGGGTGGGGTGGGGCAGGGCGGGCATGTCCTCTTTCCTGACCTTGGCAAGATCTATAGTGAGCTCTCTCATGCTCTGTCTCCAAACTACACATACCCTATGGGGAGAGTCGGCGAGCATCCAGCTATAGTGATGCTTGGCTAAAGCCAACCCTCTTTGATCCCCACCTGGAACAGGCTTTGGAGCCAACATGGTTCTATAGCTGATCTCCAAGACAATCTGTGATCTGGCTTTGGACTTAATTGTCATTGGTATATTGGTGACTTTCAGCGTTAAATCTAAGAAGCCTGATTTGCATTTGTATCAACACAAATTAGGAGTCAATCAATTCTCCCAATGTGTGAACTGATGTAACCATGAGGAAACTTTGTCAAAAGATGACAGGAACTTAATTTCCTATCTGTAAACTATTCTTTCTAGTTTTCTCTCTTCTTCACTCAACTCCATAGAGTGTAAAAATGGAGTGAAATAAGACCGACTTCATGTGACAGGAACGGGACCCTTCCATGGGAGACAAGTCACTCAACTGATAGTTTAATATTTCTGTCACTTGCTTAGTCCCAACTTGGAAACCACTAAGTTAAATATCTGAACGTCCAGTGACCAATCCAAGTCAACAGGGCACTCATCAGAGAATCCCCATGACACCTTCAGAAAAGCCCTTTCAAATTCCTACCAGATGAGACTGGCCGGACACACTCTTCAAAGCTGGGGCTTTGGTCTTGGTTCTCCCCAGCTTGGGACAAATTGCAACCTATGGGTTGGAAAACTGCTGCCTTATTTTCAAAAGCCTGTGAAACGAAGTCAGAAATGTCCACAGCATCTGTAGCCATAAAAAGAGGCCTTGCAAGGAGAGTCCTGGGTCCAACGCTGGACTAAACACAGGGCGAGTCGATCTCTACAGTAACTCAAAGGGATTTGCTGGATTGGTTGAAGAAGAAGTATCGGTACAGGCAGTACTCATGTCATTGTGCCTCACTTCATTGCGCTTCACAGATGTTGCATTTTTTTTTTTACAAATTGAAGGCAAAACCCTCCACCAGCAAAAAGATTACGCCTGGCTTTGTTGCGATCCTCACATTGTTGTCAGGAACTGAACACATGCTGTCTGCAGGGTCTGCCTGCATAGAGAGATGCCCCTCTTCTCTTTCCATCAGAGGATCTTTCCCCGTCTTTACACAGAGCGGGGGACAGAACAGGGCATCGGTGTTGAACAAGCACAGCAACCGTTAGGTTCAGGGCCCGGGCTTTTGGCAGCAGCACCGTTTCCTGACGTTGGTTTCTGCTCACCATTTCGGCGCTCCAGACCGGTTCTGGTTTGTGCCCTTTTCCTCTGTTTCACAGGATTATCATGTATGTCATTTTACATCTCTAATTAGTTTGCAGGCCCCAGAATTTTGAGGATGTTGGTGTGCCCACAGGCGCGTCCTCGACCTCATGGGGACACCAGCAGTCCCGTGGCTCCCTGCGGAGTGTCCTGCATCACTGAGAGCGGATTGAAGTCGCTTCAGGAGCAAATCTTCTAACTGTTAATTGAGGTTCTTAAATGTGAGCCCTCACTGCGGGCTCCAGGCTCGCCCTGGAATGAAATTACGGTGAACGTTAAACATTTCCCAGAGTTCACCCCCCACTTTAAAGAAGAGGAAGAAAATTGTTTGGGCAATGCAGATGTCTATTAGTGTACACATCAAGAACAATAAAAGCATGTCTTTAAAAAAAAAAAAGGATGTAAAAACAGCTCCCAGAGAAGTAATTTTTCAATTTCCTTGATTTGTTTAGTGGGAAATTGCCTTCCAATTTATTATAATTTGAAAAGACAACGAATTCTTCATTTGGAATTAATATAAAAATGACTAAAATGCATCTTGCTTGTCTCAGAATTTACAACCTGTTTGGATAAAGCATTTTGAGTCATGGATCACTGTTAAAACCCAAGATTTAGTGGAGGCTGCTAATGCTTTCCATATGGTTTTCCCTAAATGATAATTATAGCTCATTCTGAACTACAAATTATGTACACTAAAAATGTTAATTTAATTGAGGGTTACTGACTCGTTTTTTTTATTTTCTGAAAGCAGGTGTAATAGGAATTAGATTGTCTGAATATTGTCAGTAATGCTAGTCATGATAAATTGGGGTAACCGGATTATTCCCGAATTTGACTTTATTTTGCGAATTCTGCTTGCAAATGTTCAGCCTGGTATGCATTCGCCATAATTTATCCTGAACGAATAAAACATTAATGAGGAAAATCAAAACAGATGCCTCTCCTGGCCCCTCCAATAAGGCTGTTGGAAATAGTCTCTCTGGAAGAGAGTATAAAACTGCAAACCAATCTTCCTGTGATTTCTTGGAATCTCATGATCAATCAGCATTAAGTCAGGAACATTAATAAATACTGAAGTTGAAATTAACTGCAGCCTCTGACTGAAAAGTACTTACTTACAACCTTTCAGTTAGTTCCTATAATGAAATATGGCAATGAATTAGCCCCGATAGCCTGGAGAGAAAGGTGCTTCATGAGGAAAAACCGCTCATGTTTCCAAGCTGACTTCTTACGTTTCTTTGAGTGGATCCTCCTCCTCCTGCTTCCCTCCGGCACCCCCCAAAATTGTCTTTTCGTGGAACCATCACTACTTCAAACAGAAGCAAATCGTTCAGAAGAACTTCAGTTAGTCTGAAAACTTGCAAAATGTCAGGACTCTTAGAAACTATTAGAGTCCAGAGCTGTAAAAAATCCGTATTCAAAAGAGAGGCAGGTGCAATGGGTAGTGACTGAGGCTGGACCCTGGCTCCCCAAACTTACTGCCCCTGAGACCTTGAGAACATCACTGAATCAGTGTGAGCCTCCATTTCTTCATCTTCCAAATGGGTATAATAACAATACCACTTATGTCCTAGGTAGGTATTAGGACAACAACAAAAGCTTATCATAGAATCTGAGACTCAGAAATAACCTCTCTGTGTTTATAGTATTGTAGATAAAATTAGGGTACATTTTTAAAATGTAGATCTCTGGGTCCCCACCTTGAGATATTTCAGTTTCTTAAATACGTATTAATCAGTGTCCAGCTATCTGCATTTTGACAAACATCCAAGGTTCTCCTTGACCACATTCCAAGAAACACTGATTTGGTTCAACCCTCTGATTTTGAAGATGAGAAAAATCAACCCCACTAGGTGAAATGCCTTCGTCAAGGTCACAGAACTAGTTAGTGGTCCATCTGATAGAGATCTCAGGTCTGTCGCTTCCATTCTAACATGCTCTCCACTGTAGTCGCCTCCGTTTATTGAACCTTTAATATGAGGTTGTTAACCAGAAGTGCATGTGAGCAGCCCCGTAGGAGGCCTCTCTTTCTTTCTTTTAAAGACTTGGATTAAAAATACAGCTAACCTACAATACTAGATTAGCTGCCCGTGTACACCATAGTTACTCAACATCGATCTACCTACAGGAGTACTCACCATGGTAAGTCCAGCACGCAGCAGACATCGTACCATGCTAGCACAACACTGCTGACTATGTCGCTGTGCTATGCAGTGCATCCCAGGACTTACCTGTTTTATACCTTGACATTTGAACCTTTCATTCCCAACTTCACCTTACTCCTCTTTGTGATGTTTCGATTACATGGACATGCATTATTATTTTATATTGGTGTCAGGTATCAGCATCGTGGTTAGACATTTATATAATTTATGAAGTGATTCCCTTAACTAGTCTAGTACCCACCTGGCACTGTGCCTGGTGGGTCAAGAGTCTTTCCAGATAGTCATGCCCAGGCCCAGCCCAGACCTGCAGAATCCGATAGCACGTGGCAGACCTCAGGCCCCAACCCCACAGTCCCCAGTGGTCTCCTGGTACCGCACGGTGACTGCATATCATATCCGTTTCTCAGGCTCATCTCAGGCTGGGAGCTCAGCGCCTTGAGTCACTTTTCCTTCCTGATCACACTGGTGGGTCACAGTGCCGTAATAGAAACACAGAGTAGTAAACGTCGATATACTTGTGTATTTGGTTCCCCTCCCACTATGCAAAACTCTGGCGTCGGCCAAGGCCCAGGCAGAGCATCTGGCCACTCCTACTCCGTCTCCGAGGACCTTTCATGTACAGATTAGAAGGGCCCAGTGGTTCTTCACCGGGGCGGCCATGTCCACAGACACATTTGGTTGTCACAACTGGAGAGCATTGTGACTGGCATCCAGTGGGGGAGGCCAGGGAGGGAGCTAAACAGCCCACAGTGCACTGGGCAGCTGCCCACCACAAAGCGTTGTCTGGCCCCAAATGTCATTGTGCCCCGGTGAAGAAATCATAAGCTAATCAGTGGGAAGTAGGACTGAGAACAGAGACTTGTTCCAGAGACGTCTGAGACAGAGGGGGAAGCTCTTGTGGAAAAGGAGAAAGTGGGGGAAGAGGCGGGCGGAGCCCTCCATCCGGAGCATCAAAGGGCATCTGAGGGAAAACAGGCAGAGCGTAAGAGCAAGATGTGTGCCAGCCTCAACCGCGAGAGAGTTAGCCACTGAGAGGCAGCGGGGCTTCGGGTCAGTCATCGAGTCCTCTTTAATATTTCTCTGGAAATGCAAACAGGACTAACATGACTTGAACTGATTTGGACCCTTTATTTGCTCCCTAATGGACTGTATTGACTAAAGGCCATTAACTGTCTTTTTGGCCCCAGAAAAACAAATACAGTGGACTCTCAGTTAACTGGCAGCCATGGGGATTGCTGGATGCAGGATAAACGTAAGTCGACTCTCCGTTAACTGGAACTCAAGCAACCAGCAACATCTCAAGCAACTGGCAATTCGCATGGTCCACTGCATGGTCACAGGGGAACTTGTCCAGAGCTATCGATTTGCTGATGTGTGAGTGGCGGATGAGATGTTTCCACAATGTGTATCGATATGGATACACACCCCAGGCGTACCTCTGACTTCACATGGATGAGGCAAGGGGGACGCCTGAGGAAGAAGAACCAGAGGGCTGAGGCGACCTTTCCAAGGTCAAGGAATTAATAAGCATAGGCCTTAAATCTTTCAGACTCTAGAGACAGCCCGTCCCCAGTATTTAATGTTGCCTAAGCTGCAGGTGTGACATCAGATGCTTAATTTCAGAAACTGTGTCAGCAAAAGGAAGCAGATAGTTGGGAAATGCTGAGTCATTTAGTAGGTGCCCATTGGGCACCCATGGCCCACAAAGCACTGCGCAAGCCATCCTGGGGGCCACGCAGAAGAGCCCCTGAGGGGTTCTGAGCTCAGGAGCGCACGCTAGTGTCTTCCCTGGAAGACCACTCTCTCGGGAGCCTTGGAGAATAAATGAGGACATAGTGTGAGCAGCAAGCAGACTCCTTCGGGTAAAATTGGGAAGCTCTGGACGGAGGCAGGTTAGGCAGCTGAGAAGTTGCTTAGAGACAAGATTCACAGAATTGCCGTTTTGTTTTGAGAGATGGGATTTAAAACCTCCTCCCTCTAATGACATGAGAATAAGCTTTTGTTATCTATTAGCAGGAGAGTGGATTTGGATCCCCTAGTTCTGTCCGTGAATAGCTATATAAATGTGGGCAAAATACTGTCCTTCTGAGTCTCAGTGTCCTTGTGTGGACAATGGAGATATGGAGCCAGCCACCCCAAACGACTGCTGCAGCTGTGGACTATGCTCATGCAGGCAAAGCACTAAGTATTGTCCCCAGAGGGTTACAAACACCCAGCAGGTGGGCGTTACCTTCTGGTTTTTCACCTTTTTTTATTGTTCTACTTGTGTTTGAGTGTTTTTGCCACTTGCAAGCTGTTACTGTGTGTCCATGGTCCTCCTTCCTTGGTCTCCACTTGTGTGGTGACATTGGGGCGGGTGTGCGTGGCTGTTCACGCATTGTAGCGTCTTTGAGAAAATGGTACCAATATCATCATGGATGTTGCAAGCTTGCATGCATTGTGCCTACTATTTGGAGTTGTCTCTCAGCGAGTCCCCAGCACTACCCAGGGGCCTGTAGGACACACATTGTGATGGAAGGAACCCAATTGTATAAAGACCTTGGGACATCTCAGACCCAAAATTCTGCCTCAAGGAATTTGCCTATTTAATGGGCAAGGTAGCAAAAATATTCTCCCCAACTGCAAACTCCTCTGAAATTTCAAAGTTTTGCCTAGTGTTTGAGTTGAATCATGTGTCAAGAAAAACACATGGCATTCCTTTGCCATAAGACATGCCATGTGTTCCGTTTATTTTGAAATGGTGGATCAGAACAGGGAGGCCACGTTCCAGTCTGAGAAAATATTGATGCCCGGGTGACGGCGAGGCAGGTTATGGTTTAATTCCTACCTGCGGATTAAAGAATGAAAAATGAACCCACATGCCCGGGCTGACCTCTTTGTAAATTGTGCGTAGGGATGGGGGCCCGTCTACCTCCCGTAATGTTCTCGGGATAAAGTAAATACTGACGGGCCTGACGTCATTCCCGAGCCTACAAAGCTGGCCCAGCTGGGGCCCACATGCCCTGCCGGTGCGTGGCAGGTCCTGGGGCCGGGAGATGGCAGAGATGCCTCGGAGCTCAGGGGACTTGGGAGACGTAGTGGGAAGTCCTGCTTTTTCCCAGGAGTGTATTGTGCATGATTACAAGTGGGGAGCTTGAGGTTGGGGGTCCCTTCTCCTAGCCCCTTTCTGGCCGTTCTTCCAGCCAGCTCCATACCCCAGATCCTATCCTTCTTCTCTCTTGGTCATTCTCACTTGATCCCATCAGAAAGTACAGTTTAGAGGCATCTCCTAAACCTGAAAACGCACCTCCCTTACCCTTCAGCCTTCCCCCACCCCTGCCCTCTCGTCTCCACCCGGCCATGGAGATCTGGTAGCAGGTGGCTCATGGCCAGCAACTGGAAGTATTTTAAATGTCCAGCAGCAGATGAGATAAGGCGTGGTATTTCTGTATCGGTTCTGAGGTTTCTTGTTTGCGAAACAGGACCAGTCTTGGCTGCTCATGTCATGAAGTTCTATAAGGATTAAGTAAAAACAGTTCTTAACCAATAGTCAGTGGTCCATACATTGTAGCTACTGTTATTATTATTACCTGGAATACTATGCAGCTGTTAGAAGGAATGACCTATGGTCTTCTATAATAGCTGCTATAAATGGCAAAAAAAAAAAAAACAAGTGCAAAACACTTGGATATCTTTGATACAGTAGACTCTCCATTAACTACAACTCAAGCAACCAGAAAAAAAAAAAAAAAAAAATCAAAGAAATACTACAACGTTTATCGGGCATGGGTCGGTTAACTGAAAATGTCCTTACATTTATCTAACATCTACCAATCCCCTTGGGTGCCAGTTAACTGAGAGTCTACTTTATTCTTATGTTTATATTCGTAACAGCATTAATTACGTACCAAGCACACATTTGCCCAGATATCAGCTCTCATTTTTATTGTTAAATTTATTGGGGTAACATTGGTTAGTTAAAATTACATAGGTTCCAAGTATACAGTTCTGTAGTACATCGTCTATGTGTTGCATCAACTCTCATTTTGACAAGACTCTCAGATGTTCAGTGGAACTAGTAAATAAAAATGTGCAGAAACAGCATCTATATACACATATATATAAAACCTTATAAAACCATGTTATATAATTTTTTTGGATATACATATGTGGTATAAAAACAGAAGGCTGTCAGAAAAAGTACAGATCAAACTCCTAAGGAAGAGAAGTAGATAAAAGTTTGGGGATTTTGTGTTTCTTTGATCTGGAAAAATTGAGGTGACTTGGGTTGGAGTCACCAACCCAACTTGAGTCTTATCTCCGATGTGCTCATTTTGAGTAGTAAAAAATACTTATGTGTTACTCGTTCCATTAAAAAACATACTTTAAGGTAGAAAGAGGAACCCGTGCCCAGTAGTCAAGTGTTTTTCCTTGAGCAGGCATGGCCTGAAATCCTTCAACCCCAGAACGGGAGCACCCCCGGGGACCTTCTAGAAGAGGTGCCTCATGTCCAACTGAGGACACCAAGGGTTTAGGATGGGAGGTGACTTGCTCAAGGTCACAGAACAGAGAGGTGGGAGAGAGGGAGCCAGCCAGTGGCCAGGGCTGGGGTGGGGATGAGTAGTTGGAAAGAAACTAGTCAAGCTGCCAATCAGCTAAGGTTAAGGGGCGTGGACATTGGAGGACGGTGGGAGGAGCTAGAAGGATATTAAGAAGGCTTGTAGCACAGATCCACAAGAATAAAAATTCAGCCTGAGAGGCCCTCCGACTGACCCCTCCCCACTGCCCCTCAGGGGGTTGGGATTGGCCTGCCCACCCTCTAGGGCCTTCGGTTGTGTGAAAGCTGGTAATGGCAAAAGGAGAATCGAAGACAGACAGAAAATCCAGAAGTCTTTACAACAGAAAAGACTGAGACCCTCCTGAAAGAAAAGAACAGATCCAGAATGTTGAAGGGCAGGCGTCAGGTTGGAGCCAGACTGGAGGGAGTTTGGAAAGAATGGGGGATCTGGTGGGAAGAGTGGGGGGGGTCTGGTGGAAAGAGTAGGGGAGTCTGGGGGAATGCAGCAAGAGATGGGTGCACTGCAGAGACGACAGACAAAGAAGGGGAAAGGGGGCTTATAAAGTGTCTGAGGGTTGGGAATGTAATTAATACCTTTCATGCAACATTTCAAGAGACTTCAGTCCAAATTTCCATTGTTCTTGACATCCTCTGATGTCAGACACAGTGTCGTGTGGACAGAAGCCCACGATCCTAGCGTCTGCACAGAAAATGGCCACTGCTGACGAAGGGGGCGGGAGACGCACATCACTCTGAGGACATGTTGTTCCTCTGAGGAGCGGGCCCTGGAGCCCTCCTTCCACACTGTGCTCTCAACCACCTCTGCTCCCATCCCTTGGTTTCTGAGGCTAAGGTGACAAGGGGGTGGTGGTCAGATACCGCCCACAATTAGAAACCACTTCCTTTTGCACCTGATGAAAAGGGATCTCATCACAGCACCAGGGCCCAACCGAGGGCACCCCTGCCCGGCTTTTGACTCTCATCTCAATGAGCCTCCAAGTCTTTCAGTGGAATTAGAAAACAGAAGTGTGCAGAAATAGCATATGATGTCAAATCACAGTGACTTGAAGGATCACACACACACACACACACACACACACACACACGAGGGAGAAAAAAAGACACATGGCCTTGGTTTGTGCTGGCTGAGTATGAGTTGGGGGCTTAGGGACTTAGTGCATTTGCTGAAAGAGAGTTTAAGGGTTTCCCTGCTCTGTCATTAGCACCCACCACGGAAGCTTGGTTCATGGGTCCATGGCTACGTCAGCTCAATGAGTAGGTTATTTGTACTGCATTTTCCAGACAGATCAGAATATGTATTGACGTTCCTTTGCCAAAGATTACCTGGGTGGCACCTTATGAGAATGGAAATGATTCTCCTGGATCCCACACACGTTGAGCAAAGAATACACAAGCCTGTTGAAATGGTCCGCATGACTTGGAATGCTAAAAGGCTTTGGTTTGCTTGCTGTGGCGCAAAAATATGAGAAATATTTAATCTTTAAAAATACACAATGGCATCATAATTCGCTGCAGGTTCAAAGGAAGCACACTATAACTCAGTATGTTTCAAATGCAATGTCATTGTATATTTTCAAAATGCAAACAGAGAGTGTGATGGATAGCTAAAGAGCATCAGACCATATCTTATCCTTATAAAAGTGTCTGCCATGAATGTCAACTGTATCTCTCAGAACCTTCTGAATATGCTCCATAGCTAACTGCATAGACAACAACTCTATAGAAGCGAGTGTGCCTACCTGGTGTGTGGTCTATGTCGACTCCAAGTGAGGGTAATATAAACTTTGGGTGCCCAGCCTGTTGCTTTTGAACAAGGAAACTAAACATTCAATTTTCCAACTCTCTTATATCCCTAGGGTCATAAAATATCCATTTTTTGATACACCATTTCTCTATTTTTAAAATAATCAAAAGAGATTATAGTATATCTCTGTTTTAATCCATGTTTGATGCTGTGTATTTATATTAGTTTTATATCCTAAACTGATAGATGTTCTTGTAAAAGAGAATTTGTATAGTGCATGTTTAATGCAGCTACAAGTAACAAAGACATAAATATAGGGACTCACTCATGTAGAGTCTGAAGGCGAGCAGGAGAGCAACAGTAGCCAAAAGATCATTCTAGAATAATGGAAATGTTCTGTTGTCTGTGTTGTCCAAGTCGGTAGCCCCCGGCTGCCACAGGGAGCTATTGAGCACTTACAATGTAGCTAGTAGGGCTTAGGAATGGAATTGTTTACTTTATGTAATTTTAATTCAATTAAAATGTCCACGTGTGGCTCATGGCTTTCGCAGTGGCCAGCGGAGCAGTCGTGGGCTGGTGAGAAGACAACTCACGCCCTCTCAGCCTGGTGTCCCACGTTTGCAACTCCCAGACTCAAGGTCTCCTTATGGTCCAAGATGACTGCAGGCGCCACACCAGGACCCACATCCAGGGAGCAGAAATGCACAGGGACAAGGCGTTCTTCCCTCCCCTTGTCAGCCTTCCTAACCACCCTACACAGTAGTTCTAACTTCCAGGTGGCCCAGAACTCAGTCATGTGGCTATGCCGAGCCCCAAGGATTCTGGGAAATGTTCTATTTTGTTGTCTGACCGACAAGGGGGTTTGAGGGCAGGTGGTGGGCAGTCCTTGACACACAAAAAAATGGATGAAGTGCACCACTCCCATCGTCCCCTAGTCCTCAACTCAAAGTTGCATGTCCTCAGAGATAACTGCCATTAATAACTCCTTGACATATGAACTAAATGAAATTTTATGTGAGCAAGCAATACTACTTATTTTTCAACTTAATGTTTGCAGGTGCAATATCCAGTATTGGATTCACATAACTTGTAAACTTTGATCCAAATCTGGCAGGTTTGGTAGCTACCTGGCCATCCTTTGAATGTCACCAGTGACTCGTCTAGGGAGACATCTTCGTCTGGAGTATATAACTGTTCACACTTATTATTGAAATAGTCAACTGTACTTTGCATTTTTCATATTCTGTCTTCTTTACATACGGTGTCATTATCCACAAATTTAAAACAGACATCTTGAAGAGATCATTTCTACAGTGCACACTTTAACACTGAATAGACATAATTATTTCTTGAAAGTATTTGCATTATAACTGCACGCAAAGCAAATTAAATCTGAGCTGTCTCAGAGACGTCAGTGTTTACAATGGCTTAAGAAACGTGACATATCCGACACGTCTTTGACATTGTCAAGGGGTTTTATAACATTGTGTATAACCATCTGGCAAATTCATTTGTAGCCAAATATATATATCCTTTTTTACACCTTTCTCTTTTTATGTACTCTTCTGCAAATTATATTTTGCATTTTTACAACATATTGGATGGCTGTCAATGATAGGGATCGTATGTATAGTTAGTTCTACATCATTGTGCTTCATCCAATGCACAGTAACTTCTCTGGGGACAGGAGTTGTGCTTAAGGTGTTCATCTTCGTGCCCTACACACAGTAGACATGGAAAAAATTCAGCACAGCGTCTTCGTTGGGAATATAACATAATTTAGTGAATGCGTTCTTTCCTCCTACCCTCAAAGTAACCAAGCCCCCAACAAGAAAAAAACATTGTTTTGCTCACTGGGAAATTTGGAGAGGTAACTAATTAGCTACAGACAGCACTGCCAATCCAATTTCTTAAATGTCTTCTCAATCAACTGCAAAAATCGATTGTCTCCACTCGGTTGTGATTTGATTCGGTTGTTGTAACAACTCCAAATGGGAGTTCATGTGTCTGCTACTCCGGCCGTGCAGGTATGCGTGGGCTCAGCACCTGCGACGGGGAATGTCAAACTCATTACCGATCCTCTCAGGGAGGAAAAGGAATCACTCCATTGTGTTGTCAGACACTTGTTATTAAATACACGCTACTGCCGGAGAAAGGTGGTTAGGGGCGCGGCTTGGAGCGGGCCTGCAGGGAATCGCGGTTCTGGAAGGCTCTCCACCCTCCCGGCTGTGCCAGTCCCTGGGGACATTGTGTGGAAAGTGTCGTTGAAGAAACAGAGAGGCAGTTTGGCAAACAGAAAGGAAGCACCAGCTTTGGAATCAGACCAACCAGGGTTTGAATCCTGGCTCAGTCCCTTCCTCGTCGTGTGACACCAAATAAGTTACAAAAGGTCCCCAAAGCTTGGTTCTCTCACCATGGAAAGGGCAATAGTGTCTCTTGCTTCTGAGGGTTGTTGTGTGAATGACGTGAAATACCATTTGCGGCTGGGCACATGTGAGCAGCGCTCACACAGAGCTGTGTGGGGGAAAATATTCAGGTGCTTCCAGAGTATTGGGGTGGGTCCCAAGAGCCCGGGGGACGGTGTCCGGAGGGAGAGCTTTTCCACCGTGGAGTTGTGCCTCAGCGTTGGGTAACTCAGACAGTTACGTGGCCGGAAGCGGAACACATTTCCATTTCTCTCTAAAGCAAACTTGTCCAACCGGTGACCCGCAGGCCGCATGCACCCCAACAGCCCAACACAAATTCATAAACTTCCTTAAAACATTATGAGATTTTTTTTGCGATCTTTACTTAGTTCATCAGTTATCGTTACTGTGTGTTTTATGTGTCTGGGGAGGCCACAAGGTTGGACACCCCTGTTCTAGAGACCTCCTCACTGAAACAGTCCGAACATACTCGGGTGGGTCCCACCCTGACCACTTTTGGCACCTGAAGGATGTACCGAGGCCGGTCCAATAGGACAAGATCAGTGCTTCAGACCTGAAGCTCAACATCCCAGACTCCAGCTTAGAAGTGCTTCTAAACCAGAGTTTTATACTGACCGTCTCCACCGCAGATACTCAGGGCTGCTAGTTAAAAGCACAGATTCCTGGGGCCCAACTCAACACACAGAATCAAACCTAGGGGTGGGGGACCCACAGGTCTCCAGGTTAAGAAGCTTCCCTGCTGATTTTTGTGCCTAAGACACTTTGAAAATGATTGTCCAAAAGGGACTTCAGTTGACTAATAAACTAAATTGAATAATTGAGTACTTTTTAGAACCTAGTCCTGATATGACACAGCTGACAGACACTAGAATGCAAAGGTGAGAAGACAGGCCCCTCTCCTCAAGCCCATGGTCACAACACAGTGTGATGGACGCAGGATAGAGCTAAGGAGGAGGCCCAGAGAAAGAGCAGAGAGGAAGGAGCGATGAACTCTGTCAGGCATTGCTAGAGGAGGCTTTAAAAAAGAAGAGGTGAGTTCTGACTGGGCTTTGCAGAATGAATAGGAGTTTACCAAGAGTCTGCCGAGATGGCACAGTACAAGTTGCAGGGCAATACCTCTCAGACTTTACCACATGAGTCAGTTAGAGATCGTGTTCAAATGCAAGTTTCAATGCATCTGGGCGGGGGTGGGGTGATCCCGGTGATGCTGACGGTTCATGGACCATGCACGGCTCTAGAGCTACAAATGGCGTGGGTTACAACGTACAGGCGAGCTTTCGGTTCTATCTATAGCGAGACACGAATGACATGGCATGTTGGTGTGTGTTGGCTGGTCGTTTATGGACAACAAGCTGACCTTCCTTCTGCTCAGGAATGTCACTAACCATCATTAAACAAATATATCCCTGAAGCTTCCTACCCTGGACCCTGCTGTGTGGTGTTGCCCACATGAGACTCAAGTCAACCCAAAGCCTAGCATCAGTGATTCTAAGCATTTGCTAAACTGGTCAGGAAATGTTCATGGTTATAATTTTTGTGTGTTTTCCTACATTTTTTTATCCTTCTTTCTTTCACTTAAGCCACAGATTTGCTTTTTTTTTTTTTTTAACTTTATGCCCACATTAAGTAAGAACAGAACACACATTCTCCCATACAAGGTTGCTCCTTTATAATAAATCTTAGTGAAACTGTTGGAGAGTGACTCTTTCCTTGTAGTCTTTATCTCCTAAGAAATCCCCCCGCCCCCATAATTATAGCTCTAGGGTTACCCGCTCTCTTAGGCTCCTCACTATCCTGCCAAGTGGAGGCAGAGTGTGGGACAGTGGTTATGAGCTCAAACTTTGGAGTTTCACGGTCTTAGATTAAAACCCTGGCTCTGGAACTAACCGTGTGACCTATGCAAAGCATATAACTTCTCTGAGCCTCAGTATCTTCATGTAAATAGGGATAATAAGAGTACCTAGCTCGTCGTTTTTCTGAAAGAATTAAATAAACAAAAGCATAGTCCCTGCTTCATGGTAGCTGTTCAGAAAAGGTGTCTAAGGAATCGTCATGCTCCCGCCCTCCCACACCGCCCCACCTCACCTCCACTTCTGGCCCCATCTCTTGGCGGACCCCCTGCCCACCTCACGCGCCCAAGCACCCTCCCCCCAAGCACTTTCTCCATTGCTTCTGTTCCCTGCTTCCCTGTCTTCAGCCCACGCCTGCTTGTGTATTTCTTCTAAAAAACTCCATCGTCTTTGCACAGAAAAACACACACCCACGCAAACCACACGTTTGCCATCTCACCCTGTTTCGTTGGAAGCCTTGAGGACAACCACAACAGACAGGGAAACGAAAGCTAGGGAGAAAATGTCCTTGGAAGCACTTGCCAAGGGAAGGTGTGGCCCCGACAACCCAGTACACCCAGGGGTGTAACTGAGAATCTTCTCGCTGGGGTTCGGCTCTCATAACTACTGATCGTATCTAACCTGCAGCATGTACTTGAAGTAACTACTGTGTGGTGTCCCCACACTGCCACTGCCTATGCTGTCACAACAGCCCTTCCAGCCTTGTGAAAGGATGGCCACGTATTGTCAGATGGGCTGAGGACGCTCAAGCTGTGTCCTGAGACACTTAAGTAATTAACTGGTTTCCTCTGAAACCAGCGAGCGCCTCCAACACTCACCTGTGCAACTGTCCGGATTTGTCACAGCTGAGGATTGGGTGTTGGAAGCAGGGTTGTTTGTTTTGCTTTGTGCTCCCAGAGTTCTCGGTGGCAGAGATCCAGGGCAGCGCCTGGCTGTAGAGAGGTGGGCTGCGGCTCGTCCCGGGAAGCCACATGTCACAGGCAGGGTTCGCTTTCTCCTCTAGTTACTCATTTGTGTGGGGTGCTTGGGGGTGAAGGTCCTGCTCTGAGGATTGGAGGAGGGGCCGGAGCACCCTCAGCTCTGCTGCTAGCAGTACGTGTGATGCCCTTCCAAAAGGGTGTCACAGTGGAATGGTGGGAGGTAGGGAAGCAAAATGAGGAAGCAAACCAAACTGAACGAAGGTGGCCAGAAGGGCTATGAAGGGGATGACCGGGAAGACCAGGGGAGGTGACATTGAAGAAGGAGTTTGAACATGAAGAGTTGGGCACACAAGGAACACAGGACCCGCGTGTAGGTGGATTGGGTAGATAAGGCTGGAGAGAAGACAGAGCCACAGCCCACAGACTCCGTGCTGAGGGTTTAAGTTCCATACCCAGCACAACGGAAAGTCACTGCAAGGTTTACAGAGCACCGCCCCACCCCACCTCTATTTTATTAAATGAAATCTTATTTGGAAGACCAGCACTTAACATGGACAAAGCAGACCTTCTCTGATGGAAATGAGCATGGGGACTGCAACGAAGGCTTCTCTCCAGAGACTGTTCCCAAGGCACCTCGCTGAAGCCTTAGCTCCTCAGGATGCAGGGACTCACCCCTGTGAACCAAGCAGAGCCGTTCCCGTGGATGCTGAAGGCTGGGATGGACCATGAGACCAGGAATCGCATGACGAGACTGGGTTCAGAGCCTGAAGTCCCACTGTTCTGGAGAACATGGACGCTGAATGATGCAGGTCAGGACTGTCCCATGGCTTCTGGGAGCCTTATTCCACGTGCAGGATTTAAGGACAGGAATCACAAAGACTCTGTTTTTAGGAAGACAACGGGGAGCTACAGGCTGAGTTTTGGAAGAATGAGGACAGTCCCTCTCTCACTACCAATGCCATTTCAGGACTGGTCCTCGCCTGGCCCAGGGTGAGGAACCGGCGGGGGTGGCGTTGGGGTTGGGTTCTCTCAACAATAACCGGCCGTGCTGAAATGCTGAGCTGCTAGCACCAAGGATGTCCAGCTGGAAACATCGGAGAGGACTTTGATACCCAGTAGAAACTTCTGGAAGGAGTTCTGGGGTTAGAGGTCATGTGTGTCCCCTTAAAGTCTCTGTATGACAGCTGTTTCTCTATCAGCACTTGACAGGTGAGTCACGGATGTCACATTGGATTCCTTGGGGAGCTGAGAAAATGTCAGGGCTCTATGCCCAGCTCAGCTGAGCCGTCAATCACTCAGGCCCTTGTACAAACAGTTCCGAGTCTCTGGGCCCTTCCTTTCCATTCAGCCTTTCGTAACATTAAACAAAGTCACTGAGCATCACAAAGAAAATATTCCAAGCATTGTATGGAGAAAAGGGGGTTGCAAAACGAAACGGTTTACTTTGCTGTGTTTGGACTATAAACAAATATTCACACCTGTGCTGGGCCTCCGGCTGATGAAGAACTCAGCCAACTATTTGAAACAAACACATTTTTTCTTAGCACATTTTCATACTTTTCATATCTCCAAGTCATTTTAGCACCTGCTGCCAAGATCGAAAATTAAAACACAAAGAAGGAAAGGAGCAAGCACAGTATTCCGTGGGTCATTAACTACAGGAGGAAAATTACTGAATTCGTTGAACTCACAACCAATCTTGATATGTTTCCCTTCTGCAGTCAACAGTATTCCTGCAGGTAGAGCATCTTTGGAGCCTTAGAGGAGTGGACGGTGCTGCTAGACTGCTCCAGTACTCACAGTGAACAAGTGGTGAAGGCATTTCATCACCACACTCAGGCCAAATGTTCAAATTGGAATAAAAATCAAAGTCAGGAAAACCAACATGATCAATTGAGTATAAAATGTGGTCAGATCAGCCTCCCAAAGGGTAGTTTCTTATTTTGAACTGTGGTCAGCCCAGTAGCATGGTAACTCCATGGTACCCAAATATTGATTGGGTTTCCAACGCTCGGAAGCCTCCTGCCTACATAGAGACAGCTTCTGTCAACAAATACATGAGCTCTTTGCTGCACCACTCTGTGCAGTTAAGTGTATCTTCTTAAAAGATCTTCAAAGGTAATTACCTGGCTATTTTTAGAACCATCGAGGGCACTGTCTCCTTGCTCAAGTCCCGCACAGATTTGCTGGAGAGTTATTTGCTGGATTTGATGTCCTGGAATTCAGGGTTGGCTTAGGGACTGAGTTTGCTTGCTCAGAGGTGCCAACTGGTACCCAGATCAGTCAGGGAGGCTCCCCAGTGATGGGGGTGCTGCTTGGGTGGCCCTTGTGTTCACAGGGCTGACTCTGCCCACAGATGTCCCTGCCACCCAGAAGCAGCCCTGATACATGGTGAAGGCTGAACCAAATACATGGAGAACCGTTTTCTTAGGTGAAGCCTGGCAGATTGGTATTAAACTTGTAGCCTAACACTTAGGCCCCTGGGTTTTCTTTCTCCCTGTAGACACTAGTTATGGTTACCGGTCACATAAGCCATTTCGTGGTCCCTCCCAAAGAGGATGTTAGATGAACATTCGTAGAGATAAAAACTGTGTCCTGAAGGAGAGAGGAGTCCAGGCTCAGAAATGAAGGAAGCAGGAATACTGGACTAAAGAACGGTTTCTTCGCCACGTATGAGGGAGCTGAAGCGCTCACACGTAAAGATTTTCTTTTTCTTTTTTTTTTAGAGATAGAATTGTGAGGTGGTGATACAATACTGTTTAAAAGCGTGTAAGTAAATATGTCACCTCAGCAATTCTTAGTGTTCTTTCTTTCTTTCTTTCTTTCTTTCTTTCTTTATTGTTTTGACAGAAAGAGAGAGAGATACAGAGACAGAGAGAGAACTGAACTGGGGGAGCTCCCAGTTCAGCACATGGGTCCACACAGGCCGGGGCCAGGACTCGATCCTCGGTCCCCGGTGCTGCAAAGTGAGTGCTTAACCCACTGAGCCATCCCGGCTTCCCCCATAAAGATTTTTAATATGAGAAAAAGGCTGTGGATGTTCTAACAACGGCGATGCCTGTTCTGGGAGGCAGGCAGAGAATGCAGTGGATTCCAAAGAGCTGCTAATCTAGGGCGCTGCCTCAGTCTGGGCACCGTTGGCATTTTGGGCCAGGTAATTCTTTGTTACGTGACTGTCCTGGGCTTTGTCAGATGCTGAGCAGCATCCCTGGCTCCTCTCACTAGATAACAGTAACACACCAGTTGTGACAATCAGAAGTGTCTCCAGACATTATCATTCTCAATCCCCACAGGTAGGGAAGTGGAGAAAATGGTCTCAATATGAAAGCCCTAAACTTAAGATGCTGGAGAGCAAAATACATGCCATTTTATCTTTATAACCCCAAGATCACACATAAAGCCTGGCCTTTAGTGAGCACTCAATAAATGTGTGATTGTCTGAGAGAAAAAAAGAATGAGAAGAAACGGTGGAAGGCAAGGGGGTGGGCAAAGGACAGAAGAGACTTCATATTTTAGAGCAATTATCACTGACCTGGTGAGATCCATTACATTTTAAGAAACTGTCCATGACTTCAAGGATATTTGTGTTCTTAAAGTTGACTTTGTCCAGTGGGTAAGGGGAGGATGGGAGGGATGGAGAGGGAGGGGCATCAAATATATGGTGATGGAAGGAGAACTGACTCTGGGTGGTGAGCACACAATGCAACACCTAGATGATATATTATAGAATTGTACACCTGAAACCTATGTAATTTTACTAACCAATGTCACCCCAATAAAATTTAAAAAAAAAAAAAAGAGCTAACTTTGACCATACTCGACCTTGTCATCTAGACTTGGCTTCTTCCTTTATGATGGTTCTCCAATGAAAATGGAATTTAATTTATTCTTCCTTCCCTATGACACTGCCACCTTCTAGGTGCCCAGCGTCTTCATTTTCATTTGAAATGGCAATAAAAATAGCCGTCCACTGCACACACTGGTTCAGGTGATGTAAACCAAGCTCCACTTATGGTAAGAGTCTCTAAACTTCTGACTACAGGGTATCAACTCCGTATTGATCCCTGAGAACTCTATGCAATAGTCCTCATCCCAGGCTTTTGTTGGGAAGAACAGGGTGGGAAGGGTATGGGTTTAAGTCGTGCCTCCACCTCAATGGCTGTGTGTCCTTGATCGAGTGACTGGGACTCCGTGAGGATCAGTTGACTCATTTGCAGGTGGAGGAAATAATCCCGTTGGCTCGTGAGAGTTACATTAAATGTATTTCTGGAAACCTCTGTGTCAATGATCTTCCTAGCACGTCTTCATCACCGTGGCGAAGATAAAGGAGGCTCCCATCCTTCAGTATCTGCATTGCAATAAGAGAAGAGCTCGTGGCTCACAGCCCAGCCCTCCTTTGAAAACAGTTATTTTACATTTTTAAGTCAGGGCTGGGTTTAGGTCTAGGAGGTCTGGATCCTTGGGTTTGATGAGCTCGGAGACACCTGGCCCCGCATTTTTACATAGGGAGGCGACTTGGAAAACAGAAGGCATACCACCTGCTGATTTCTCTATTGAGAAACCAAGAATTATGTAACTCAAAATCATAAACAATCCACATGCGAAATGCAAAGGCCGAGAAGGGACACGTTGAATCAAGTTTAGGAGCGTTTCGAGACCTGTAACAAGCACAGGTGAGGAAATCTTCAGGTCGAAGGCTGCTGCGTGCCAAGTCAAGCCTTGGGATAAACATGAGGTGATATGATTGTTTTCTTTAGCCCTGGCATGAGAGCGCCAAAGGACGGGGGCATGGGAAGCCCCCAGGGGAAAGGCTTGGATCGTTCGGCAATTCCCTTTGTGGAAAATCATCTCAGGTCATTAACCAAGTGACCATGTTGCAGAAGGAGCTACAGAGAGCAGCAACATATTGGGGGTTGATGATGTAATGATTTGAACTGTTGGCTGATAGGGAAGGCAGGTGTATAAACATCACCGTGCCAAACTCAATGAGGGGCGTGGTTTCCTTTACAGGACCTCACTGGGCATTGGAGTATCTTTCCCTCATGCAGGGGTCAGCAAACTGTCTTTGTAAAGGTCCAGATCGTAAATGTTTTGGGGTTTGAAAGTCACAGAGTCTCTGTTGAAATCACTCAATTCTGCTGTTGTAACGTGAATGCAACCACAGATGGTTCATAAAGAAATGAACATGATTGCCTTCCAATAAACCGTACTTATAAAAACAGGTTGTGGGCCGTAGTTTGCTGACCCCTGCACGAGGCCAAAATCCTCCATTTTACTCACCTTGGATCCCAAACAACTCATATCACCAGCTGACAGTAGAGTCTTCATGTTCAAGAAGTTAGTTGGGCTTTTCAGTGAAATAGATTTGTGTTATGTATTTTAAATCTGTGACTTTGTCCAGGAAATATTCCTGCCATAAAAATATCATAGTAAGATTATATCTTCTCTTCTTACATTTTTTTTCCATTGAGTGCTTTTCAGGATGTTGTTGTAAACTACCTAGTTCAACTTGTATCTCTAGTTTTAATTCCATCTTTCAACAAATCTCCAAGCACCAATAAATCTTTATCCTGTACACAGTAGAAGCTCCTATTTTTTTTTGTTTGTTGGTTTTGTTTTGGGGTATTTTTTGGGGAGAGGGTTGTTTTTGTTTTGTTTTGTTTTGCTCAAACACATTGGATGAGCAAAGGCAAATTTGTTTATGACTGTTCTTATCCTTATACACTTCAGGTTGCCTTGTTACATGGGTATTCATTGAATATTAGATGAATGCAAAAGTGAACAAGTGAAAATAGAAAGAAAAAAAGAAGAAGGGAGGGTGGGAGGGAAGAAGGGAAGTTGAGCATTATTGAGCCAATGATTTTAGTGTTTGCCAAATCAATATGTCTGATTCTTTGGGGAGCAGATATATAAGCCAGGGCATAAATGTATTTAAAATGTGTTTAAAAGATGGGTAAGGAGCGAGTAGTCTTCCATTCATCTACTCAATGTGTATTTACTAAGGTGTGTCCTTCCTTGTGCCATGATTTGGGGGTCCAGGGATGAATAAGCTAGACAGGAATCCCTGCCTTCATATAGCTTCTATTCTGTTGGTGGGACAGACGATAAACAAACGAGTCGAGATGTAATAAGAGTAAGGTGACCAGATTTTAACGTTGGTAAATCGGGACACCATTGACCGGGGGGGGGGGGGGGGGTTCTTGATGAAAAATTGGGTCTATCTCCCGCCGTTCCCTAGCTTGTCGTGCATTCTTTCCAAAAATTGGGACTTTTTTAAAACGCCGCGGGACGCGGGACAAATTGTTAAAAATCGGGACTGTCCCACCCAAAGCGGGACGTCTGGTCACCTTAAATAAGAGGCCAGTGATCACTTCGGGCTTGCTATCCAACCTTCAGCACTGGCCACGGCCTCCCCACGCCCAGCGATTCCTGCTAAAGATCTGACGCAGGTCTGTGAGCTAGTCCCTCCGTTTCCCTCCTGCAGAATAGACCTGCCACGTGGTCACGGGGTCAAGTTAGGCCCCCAGGGGCAATGCGAACGGAGCCGTCTCCCCAGGATCTGCAGAGCGCACCCTGGCCTCCGGCTGGGCGAGGGGTGCTGTTTTGGCACGATGTGAACCTTCCCAGGCCGGCCGCTGGCAGGGCACAGGGACATGCCGATGGCAGCAGCGTCAGGAACTGGAGCCAGTGGGCTGTGTCCTCGACAACCTGGAACTCGTGCCACCTAAGGGCCACATCAGTCACAGTACTGTACACATGCCAGGCGCAGGCAGCGGTGACAGTCCTAGGAGCCTCTGCCTTTTCTCTCTCAAGGTTCCTGACTGCCGCCCGCAGCCTCGGCTCCTGGGGAGATAAACACAAAAGGGGATCAGCAGCCAAAGCCGAGAAAAACAACCAAGGACGTTCGCTGCGGCAGCCAGACCAGCCAAGGCTTGTCCGGACAACGCCGGCTTCTGCTATAGTACAAGGTCTTCAAGGAAACCAGCCAGTGTCCGGAGGCCCCCGGGCGGTGGGCATCCCAGGCCCCTTCCCTGGGCAGAGACAGCATGCCTGTCACCCCCCCAGGGGCTGAGATGGTGACCAGAGTGATATTCAGGGATGAGAAATGTGGCACTTTTTCTAGACTGAGTTTGGGAACTTAATAGCCAGACCTCCTCAGTCCCTCTGTGTGTCCCGTCCCTTCGGCTGCTCCAGCTGCTTCCTCTGACACTCCCGTCTTGGACACACACTCTAGGAAGCTGGGCTGTGTGTGTCTCCCACACTCCTGTGCTATTGCACCCACCCACACCCTTGCTACACTCTCCGCTCTGCCCAGCACACCCTTCCCCGTCTCTCTGGGACAGCGTTGTGCTGGGCAGCACCGACGAGCCCCTCCGTGTGTTTCTTACCTCAGCGTCCCTGTCACTCAGCGTAGGACTCAGCCACTTCCATCCCTTATGCTGGGCGTTGGTCAAGCTATTTATTCGCTTATATTAACATATATCGCCACAAGGTAGGTGAGGATGATTACCGGCATTGCACAAACGGGAAACTAAGGCACATCGATGAAAAGCTATAAAGGTACCTGCGATTATAACGGCTCCTTGTTCAGGACGGAGTTCCGACACTCTTTCTTCCACTAACCCTGTTTCTAAAGACAGAGGCCTCTGTCCACGTTTCCCATCCCACCCTGGCTGTGAATAGTCACATCTGGTAGCAGAGGGAATTCAATTCAGACCCACCTGTCATGTGAGTCCCTCATGCCATGTTCTCCAGGGGAAAGTGGCCATCAGTGTCTACAGGCGCAGGCGCAGCCACCAGAAGCATTGCACCCACAGCACTTGGTCCCCACAGTCTCCCATTTGCATCTTCTTCGGGCACCGTCTGTTCTCGCGGTTGCGGGCAGGCAGGCTGGTCCAGGGACCAGGAAAATAGTCACATTGAACCCCAAAATAAACAAACGGGGACATCTGAAGGAAGTTATAAGTTCTAGTTATGATTATTTTTACAGAGTTGCCTTTATGAGAAAAATATCAAAATAGAAAGCCTTCAGACTCTTGTGAGCTTTACAAAAATTTCTTTGGGGTCCTTGGCAAATGGTGATTTTTGACCCCAAAGTCCCCTTAGAACCATAATTAGAAATAATATGTGAATTGTGCTCATTTATGGTCAGTAATCTCACTTCTGACCGGGCTTGCATCTCAGACACTCCTGTATTTTGTTGTGCGTTAAATCTGGGTGGAAAAAAAGAAAGAAAGAAAAAAAATCAGTCCTCCAAGTTAGTTCTGCCAGGTGTTTCCAAAAAATAGTTTCCCCATGACAGCAGCTCTTGTCAATATCCTCCGAAAGAATAATATATGTTCTTTAAGTTTCTACAGCCCTGACTTTGTCTAGGGAATCCTTCAGTTTTCCTGTCTCCAGGGATAATGATTTTCAGCATTTGCTTTCTCCCAGTGACTTCCGTGTTCTCTATAACTCTGTTTGTGATGCCTCTTGGCGTGTGACTGTGGAAATATTAAATCATTCCACATGTGTGTGCGTTCGCCTCTCCAGGTACATTTTGGGATTTACTTGAGAGCTGTGTGCGTCTGCTCACCTCCCACCTCCTCCTCCTGTCTTTCCCCCCCACACACACCTCTTTCCCCTAGGAACCCCTCTATAGTGTTCATGGGGCCAGTACTCAATCAGTCTTTTTTTTTTTTAAGATTTATTTTTATTGTTTTTTGACAGAGAGACAGACAGAGAGAGACAGAGGGAAGGGGGAGGGCCCAGAGCCGTCTCCATAGTTGACATTAGTTTTCCATATAGTTTCACTCCACAGGTGGGCACGGGGCTGCGCAGGGCAGGAACTGGGCCGGGAGCCTCCCGCATAGGCCCCGGCAAGAACTGAACTGGGGGCAACACCCCAGTTAAGCATATGGGTCCGCCTGGGCCAGGCCCGGGATTCGATCCTCAGGCTCCGGGACTGCAAAGTGAGCGCTTAACGCAC
>PVKE010018900.1:0-29053 GCA_004027555.1 Craseonycteris thonglongyai
TGATAATAATACTGTTAATACAAAAGAAAAGAAGCTACCGTATGACACTACCAAATATTCAAGCTAACTGACTGTGTTCTTCGATGAGTCGAGTCATAACTGTTGCGTTCACGCGTTGCGTCCGGTGACAAGTGTAACACATAAGTCAAAATGTATTGTCTGGGTGGGCGGAGATCACAGTGTCAGGCTGTCAGAATTCCAGGAATTTATGACCTTGGCAAATTCCCAGAATGCATTAAACTATTGCTAGAAAGTTTTGTCTTCTACAATCGCTTCAAAGTCCATGGTACACGGAATTCCACCCCAGACATTGTGAGCGATCGACCATTGACCAAAATTGGCCTCGCGATCGACAGGTGGACCGCGATCGCCTTGTTGGCCACCCCTGAATGAGGAACACCAGCACCAAAGATGGATCCCTTTTGCTTCCCCAGTGAGGGTGGGAAAGTACTAGGGACGTACGAGAGCTGATAAAATTAGATGATGGCTGTGCTCAACTTGTTTATTGCAACTAAACATTTAAAAATCACAGGGTCTGTGTACAATAGGCATATATTTCTCAAAAAACACTATGCAGGCTATTTCTCAGTTTATGTTTTCCAAGGCCAGTAGCTTAATTTTTGTTTTTGTTTTCTCCTGTCTTGTTTAACTTTAATGATAGACCAAATGTTAAAAATGATGAGTCTTATTCAAGTGTCTTAAACATATTCTACAGAAAATAGAAGTCGTAAGAGGGATTGACACTTATTTAAGCAGCCAGTGGGAAATATTTTGCCTCAAATTCAAAACACATTGTCACCCACAATTTTCTGAATGAGAAATTGGAATAACAATACTCTAGTGTTGCTTTGACCTTAATGCTGCTGTGCATCTAAAGAGCAGCATCTGTGGGACAAGGGTCCTTGCAAAGATCTTTAGAACATGACAGAAAAAGAAGAACTTGAAAGGAGAGGCCCTAGAGAAAAAAAATACCAAAATATTTAATGTCAGTTTCCAATACTAAAGTTTACTAAATTTAATATTTTTTTTTCAAATGGATTCATTGATGTAATGTCCTTTTTTGCTTGAAAATTGCCATGGGTGAATTTTATAAAGTAGCATCCTATGGATGATGTATTTTAATGGGGAGAACAATAACCTAGTTCGTCTTTTATGTAAATCAATCCAATTTCTTTTAGAAATTAAAAAAAAAATACTTCCATCTTTCTATTATAAGTACATAGTAACCCAGGGAGGTCATTTAATTGTCTCAGAAATTTAATTCTGACATCAGTAAAGACCCTAAGGATTTTGAATAAATATTAATTAGTATGCAAATTCCAGGCCCCTGCTTCTGTGTCTGGGCTCACAGATCATTACCATTCACTCACCGACAAGCACTCCGGGCAGTGTCTCCACTCCAGGCCACATCCGGGCCGTTTTCTTCTTTCAAATGCTCTTCTGCTTCCTGTAGGGGGCTGCATTTCCAAAGGATGGGTTCAGGTTGGCCAACACACTCTTCTCTCTGATCTGTTTCGATCTGAATTAATGGCACTTCCCTTGAACAAAGTGATCGTCTGGTGTGGTTTAGAGGGACACCATCATGGCACAAGGAAGTTTCCTTTTTAGAATCGAGACCACTGTGGTTTGTAGGCGGAGCATCTTTGCCAGGAGCCGGCCCGGGGGCATGCTGACTTCCAGGGACAGAGTTTTTCCTCGGGTGATCAGTAGGCTCCTGGACAAGAAGAACTGGTCCGCTTTGCGCTCGGCCTGAAGCGGACCTGTTGGCACTCTTCTCCACTTGCAAGGCAGGGCCACCAGAAACCGGCTCAGCCTCGGCTGCCTGGGCCTCATCCGTTATAATTTTGTTCTTCCGCATGAGGGCCTCGATTGAGTTTGCCCACGTCTCGTGAATTAACATGGTTGTGATCTGGTCAGTCCCACCTCTCCAGTACAAGCAAGAGTCGGATTGGCAGAGCCCCGATGAGGCCGCACTGCGGCCAGGCGGGGTGCCCAGGAAATCTCGCTGGCTGTTTTGCGCACAGCCATCTAAGGAGTTGGCTTTGAGGGGCACATTCACGGTCAGCCTGGCGCCTGCGGCTCTGCTATCTGGCATGGACGACTGTCTGTAACACAATGGGGATCGCAGAGAAGGCGACAACAAGCCAGCCGCCCAGTCCCGGCTGCCTCGTCTAGAGGGGGCGCTGTCTCTGCTCCCTGTCTCCATGTCCCTCAGCATGTACCTGTAGAACTCCTCGGTGATGCTCTCGGTGCTGGACTGCTTGGAGGGGCAGCCGGACCGCACAGTGAGGCGCTCGCTCTCCCGGCACGCCTGCTGCACGGAGGAGCTCAGAATGCTGCTGGCGTTCTTGCCGGCGTAGTAATCCAGCAGCAGCTCAAAGCCGCGTCCTTCGTTTTCCAGCTGGGTCACCATGAACCTGGAGAACTCGTCACTGATGCTCTCACAGCTCGACTGCTTGGAGACGGAGCTGGCCCGGCTAACGGGCTGACTTAGTGCGCTCTCGAACCCCAGGCTGCTGATGCTGGCCCCGGCCTTGCAGTCTTCCTCCGCAATGCTTTCACAGCTGGGGGCCTTCAGCCGGGTCCCCCGGTCTCCCCCGTGCAACCGATTCCGGGGGAGGCTTTGGGCTTGCCAGACGCCGTCCACCATGGAAAACTCTGTGAGGTTCATGATCTTGGCTGCCACTTCGTTGGCAAAAACATTGACAGAATCTGGGACGTCCTCAAGGATCATCGACTCATCCACAACCCTGTTCATCAGCTTCTCTTTAAGCTCCGGGTGCTCATCCGTTTTCCTCTTGATCTCACTGAGCCGTGGTGGCTTATGTTTTCTCACGGTGGCCCCACCGGCCTGGCCCTCCTTCTCCGCAATCCTCTTCAAGGATCGGCAGGATACGTTCGGCGTCACCAGAAACTCATTTCCTCTTTTCCATGCACAAAACCAGGGCTGTTTTCCATTTGAGTTGTCAAGGCAAATTGCTGCGATTTCCGTTGCCATGGAGACAATAGTCTCTGCTAATTCTTCTGCAAAGTCTGTAATGCAGTATACATCTGTGTGTTTTGCCTGCAGCATGCATTGAGCAGGAACCGGCAAGTCATTGTCTAACAAAGACAGACTAACTTGAACTTCATTATTTGGAGGTGAGACACAATTGTACTTTTCTTGGGGGTTTCGACTGAAACTCCCCTCAGCCTCCTGGGAACCGCTGCTGAACCTGGTGACTGATGATGTCCTTTCGCTCTCTGATGAGACCCTATATTTACTCTCAGTGTGACTGGGCATCTGATAAGGGGTTTTTGTATCCTTTCCCATGGTTCCTTTCAGATAGATTTCCTCAGGGGATGTTTTAGTGGTCGCAGAACCAGGCACTCTGGGACTACAGGACAATTCAGACTGCAGTGTGGGGTTCTGGAAGAGTCCTGGTGTCCCTGGGCCCTTGCTATTGTGCTTTGGCTGCACATCATCTTCAAGGTCATTGATAACAAGACTAGGTCTACGTGAATTGCTAAGTGGATAGTTGCTGGAGGATTCTGAGGCTTTGGTCCATGGTTTACCAGCAACATGATCAGGTGTCTGGCAGCCTAGTTCTATTTCTCTCCATCCAAAGGTCTCCTTAGAAAGGATGGCGGGACATTCACCAAGCTGTACGAGATGGCTCATCTTCTTAAATGTGAAGCATATCACCTGGAAGAGCAGCTGATTTGTACTTTCCATCCAGGTGTCCAGAGTTTCTGATGAATGCCTGCTGTTGTTAGGGTCTAACGCTTTGTTGTTTGGAACTTCATCAATGGAATGCTTCAGGATAACATTGGCCAAGGCCTGCGCAAGTTCATTTCCAAGGACGTTTTCGGAGCACAGGGTCTGAGGCTTTGAGGCAGTTTCCACGATTCTCCTGGTCGTGGATTTCATGAGGTCTCCGATGCTGCTGTAGGTATCAGGCCTTGTTAGAACCAGAGCGGCCTCCGTGAGCAATGCCCCTGCGATGGCTTCACTGTCCAGCTCCATGCCCCTCCCTGTCGCTAAATTACAAAGTGGGGGTACTGGTGCACAGGACTCAGCTGCAGACATGAGGCCACCTGATGACACAGGGTACTTCACCTCTCCTGTGTCACCCAGGCCACAGACAGCCACGGCGCTCGCCACCTGGGTCATGCCACACAAAGCAGACGGAAATGAGTATTCACTGAGGGGAGGTGTGTTGAGTCCTTGGGATGCGGGACTTTGCAGTGGTCCATTGCCTCCCAGGGGATGGGTTGAAGCAAGAAATTCTTGCTCCCTCTTGAGTCTTTCTGTGGCCTGTGGACTGGAAATCGTTCCAATCACAGTGGCTGCACAAGCTAATGCTACTTCTATAGCACTCTGGGGGTGTCTACTGGAGTTCTCTCTAGAGGGGTCACTTGAGGTTTCAGGGGAGACTTCCATCTCGGGCCATGAAGAGATGCCTGGCTCAGGGGCAGCATCACTGCTATCTGGACTCTGTACAATGACGATTTTGGGGAGCTCATTCCACGACCGAGGGACCACAATATCTTTAGTGGAACAGTCACTGGGGAGCAGAGCACTTCCCACAGAGACAGTGGCTGCAGATGATGGGGGTGGTGTAGGCTGAGACTGAGATAATCTAATAAATGCATCTTGTAGCACAGACTCTGCTAAATTGGTAGCATACTCGCCGGTGGTGGCTTCTCCCTCTTGTGTGGGAAGAAGAGAGTCTGTCCCATCGTCATAGCCTCCTGGGTCTATGTGGTTGCCGTGCTCAGTGACAGTCCCACAGGCCGGAGGTTCATCTTTCTTAATCAGCCTGGAGAAATGAGCATTGCCTGGACTGTGCAGTGGCTCCAGTTTTCCCACTTGACCTCTAAAATGTTCCAAATAATAATCATGTGAGGCTGAGCTCTCATTTCCCACAGCTTCTCCTTTGTACTTGGATGGCTTGGCTGATGATGGATCTAGACTCAGCAAAGTTGTATCTTCTGCTCCTTTCTCCAGGGAACCTTCTGCTTTAATCAACAATGCATGATATTTGCTAGTGTATTGGTTCTCCAAAACATGAAGTGACTTTTCCTTATTATGATTCCATTCCTCCTGGGTGGTTTCCTTCAGCTTTTTACTTTCCATTATATTGGCCGAGACATTTATAGTTTCACAACCTAGTGAAGAGAGAATAATGACCACTATTACCTTTTCCATAGCAGGTTCTCATGAGTCTAAAATAATAATAATTTTCTAAAAATGCTTTAGAGCATCAGGTATTCCACCTCTCCCAAAATATCATTTGGGCATTTCCTCAAGAAGAAGGAACCTGAAAAGGCATTTGAGTTTCATGAGGGAGTGGCAGCCAACAAAATGGCTTTCAAGGCAGACTACAAAGGCAAGCGCTAGCTAGAATGGGAGAAGAAAGCTTTTAGACTCAAGGGTCTGGTCACCATTCTTCAGGGGAAAAGTAATCCTGAAATTGCAATTTGTAGCTTCCCAGTAAGTAAAGAGGGAGGAAGGGGGATGTCTAGGGCAACCTCAGTAGAGGGTCCCGTTAGCAAGATTTGCTCTGAAATTTGCCTAGGACTTGCCCTAGGGACAGTAGCAACAACATCTGGGGCCTCCCTTCCTAAGGTTAAGAGTGGGGGAGAGGAGCCCATTGTTCAGAGAACCCTGTTCAAAACCCAATAGAAAGAGTGAATAAGTGAGTGCTAGGCACTTTCCTGGGTTATTTTCTTCAGTCCTCACATTAATAATAGTATAAGATAGCCATGTGCCACACAAGTACATTTTGGTCAATGTTGGACCACATATATAATGTTGGTCCTATAAGATTACAATGGAGTTGAAAAATTCCTATTGCCTAGTGACATCATAGCCATTGCAAAGTCCTAGTGACACTCTTTCTACTTACTATATTTAAGAAAACGTTCACTGTAAAACAGTATACTATTTTCCACTGGCAACAACCTCAGACATCTCATGCTTACCAAGTCTCCTGATTGCACCGTTTGCTCTTATGTTTGCCTGAATCTTGTGTTGTTCTGTATAGTAACATTCCGTACTAGCTTGCAGCTCAGGAGAAATAGGCGATGCCATACAGCCTAGGTGTGTTGTAGGCTACACCATCTAGATTTGTGTGAGTGAACTCTGTGATGATCCCACAGTGATGAAATCACCTCAGATGCCTTTATCAAAATGTATCATTAAGCTCCCATGACAGGATTATAATAATATAGTATAACGTAACATAATGTAACGTAATGCAATATAATATAATAGAAATATAATTTTAAATATAACAGTGCTATAGTAACTATTCTACTCCCAAATTATGGATCAGGGCTCAGAAACACTAGATAACTGGCCTCAGGTTTCACAGCTTCGATGAGGCCATGCTAAGATTCAGGCCAGTCTAACTTGGCTTCAACAAATAGGTGGCTTTTATGGACATCTTAGGGAAGTCAATTTTCCTCCCAGTGATCTTCTTCATCTCTTATCAGCCAAGAGATGTCCCTTTAAAACACACAGAACAACCTAGGGCATCTAATGGCACAGTCTAATCATTACAGCTCAGTGTGTCAGCCAGCATCCTCACTCATTTCCTGATCCTCCTTTCGTTCTAAACTCAGGGCGTGAAGATTGTGATGCATCGGCCAAACAGACATGGCCTGACACTTTCCTGAAATTTCTCCCGGATGTGTTTACAGGGTAACTCCTTTCAGAACGAGCGTTTGTTTCATTGGCGAGCCCTCACCGTGCCTGTATTCTTCCACCTCACTGTCCTCCTCCAAGTGCTCAGACGCGGTGAGGAAGTCTTCCTCGATGGACGACAGGGAGGCGTTCGTGTCATCTTCCACGGTGAAGGTGTCCTTCTGCACGTGGAGCAGCCGCTCCCGCACCAGCTCCAGGCCAATCAAAAACCTGTTGATTTCAAAGATGATGCAATTGGTGCTGTTTGGTCTGTCCCCTCTCGCACACTGGACCAGGCAGATATCTGGCAACCAAGGACACTAAAAGTGGACAGAACAAAAGGCATTTATTAAAAGAGGAAGTAGAGAACCATTGACCCACACCTTTCTTCCACCAATCTCTCCTGTTAGAAGGAGGGAGGGGGGGAGTTTAAAAATATTTGGAATAGCTTCTGGGCTTTCATTGATAAACTGCTTGGGTTATGTGTGTGTGTGTGCAGGGGCGGGGTGCTCAAGTGATGTTTGGGAACACAGGGTACCTAGGAGAAAATTTGACTTAGGGGGAACTAGACCAGTTGTATCATATATTTTTGTTTTCGTCTATCAAAGCAAAAATTGCCCTGGGCAAAGTTAAAGAAGTAAGGAAGAAAGACTTTATTGAAAGCTATTAAAACAGGGGAGAGAGGACGGAGCTGTGCTGGACCACAACTCCACAGAAACAATAGGGAATCGCATTAAGAGCTGGTTCAGGAGGACTCTAGTCCTTGTGTGCTTGCTAATTGGCTTTACCAAAGGAAAAGTGAACTTTTTTGGACTTTCACGATAGGAGTCGCTTTGTAATTCGGAGCAAATCTCCCAAAGGGCTAAATTATTCTGTAGGTACCACAATCCATATGTTTTCATAGATCAGCAATGTTGGGGCCACACAAAAATGCAGAGTCTTATCTTGGTCAACTAGAGCCAGTACCTATTTGTTTAGAGGTATTCCCATTTGGATGCTATGTTCCATTAAAAGTTGGTGACCTGCTAATTCACAAGTAAAGATGGAGATACTGGTCAAAGCCACTTGACCTGGGTTAATGGGGGAGGTTTAAATCAGTCCCCAGGGCATAGCTAATGCTCTCACCAACCTGGAGGATGGGAACAAACAAGACACAGGAAATAACGGTACCAAAGATTTCTGTGATCAGCTTAAGATTTTCAGTCATCCATATCACAAAATGACCTCACTTTGCTTAACTTTAGTTTTTTATTCAATATTATGAGATAAAAATAATACCTGTCTCCATTCTTGGAGACTAGTCACAGTGATTTAATGAAGTAATATGAAAGTACCTTGAGAAGTACAAAGGACTATTCAAATTCAAAGTAGTTTCTTTCCAGAGGTGGAAAAAAAATTGAAGGAAGATGAAGTACTATAGAAAGAAAATGTTTCTTTAAAGCAAAATAAGGTACCAGGGTGGAGTGGTAAGAACACCGAGTAATCATCCATTCACAATGTGGCTAGGTTCCTTTGGGCATGAAAAGTACAATATTGTTGCAAAGATAATACAGAGATTGGCTTTTTTGCTGCCCTAGGAGTTTTGTTATCTATGAGCAGTTTTCTCTTTCTTTATTCATGTCTTTGTCTCTTTGCTTCAGCCAATGTCTCCATTGCTTTTTCAAATTATTTAACTGGAAAAGTGTAAGGAATGTACATAACATCTCTCATTTAGTGATATGTTTATTCATCCAACAAAATTTTATTATACACCTACTAAGTGCTAAGCACTTACCTAGATGCTGAGGATATAGTGGTCAATAGGTCAGCCTTTCGCTCATGGAGCTACTTATCTGTAGTCTGTATTCTCTTGGGCATTATTTCTAGTGGATATTATTAAATATATATGAACACATACAACTATCTATGCATATGTGTCCCAAGAGACTAAGGAACACACACTCGTGAGCAACAAAGGAGGAGGTGGCTCAACAGTTACCTCTTTTCTTCCTCAAACTGTCCTCAGTAGAGACTTAGTTATGATAAGACTCTAAAAACTCTTACGAAAAATAGTCATTACAATAGCCAACAGTCACGTAAAAAACTAAGTGGACAATAAAAGTAAAGTCGGTTATTTATTTTTCCTGAGATGGTTATTATGTACAATCATAGGATCTGCTCCCATGGCTGTCCTATGAGATGAAAACACAATTTTACGAAGCAAGCATGAATTTGAGGAGGCCCAGGTGCAACCCATCATCATTTCCAAATTGCACTTGTTTTATGTGGATGCTGGATCTATGTTGGTTGGACCAGGACGCTCTGAGAAGAATTGGAAAGTTTTCAGGAATTGGAGTCCAGCAAACCTGGTTTACAATACAGCTGGCTCTTCCACTGCTATGTGACCCTGAAGGGGACAGTTAGCCTTTCTCTGTGTGAAGTGATACATAGGAAGTGATGGGGACCCTTGGAACAAAGAAGTTTGAGTTGTTTCTGTTGTAGCTCCCAGGCAATTCTTGACAGCTGTTAGGAAAAGGATGCAGAATTTTAAACACATCTTGGACGGATGACTTTAATGAGTACTGGGCAATTGCAATCTCCCTTACTCTAAAGAACTTTTGTGCTGCTGGTTCTCATACCAAGTGGGGTGCCATTTTCTGGCCCACTCACAGTCCCAAGTAACTCAGATGAAGTTACTTCACCTCCAATTCCAGAGGTGATCACGTGACCCAGGCCTGGGCAATCTGAATCTCATTTCTCAGGTCATAGTCATTGGTTTAGAAATGTGCACATGACACTTGAGCGTCAATAGGATGCAATGAGACTTTTGCTGGGAGCCACCTGGAAGACATATGTACTCTTTCTAGTCCAACTTGAGCTCAAAGTGATATTGCTTCCTTGTGAGAAGAGCTTGTCCGATAATGGGGTAAAAAGAGAAAAAGCAAGAGAGAGCCCACAGAGAAAATCCATGTCTGATGACACTGAGTGCCTATATTTAATCTGAATTTTTTAGTTACATGAGACAATGCGTTCTCTTTGTGCTTAAGCAAATTGTTTTGTTATGTTTAATTAGAAATTCTAACTCACAGTCCTGGTCTAGAAATCCTCTTAAAGCTCAGGTTTGACATTTCCCTTTGGTCATCATGGTTTTGCTTAATCTACAAAGAGGCTATTTAGAGCCATTTCTGAGTTCTCTTTTCAGACAATTAATTTTCTCACTAAAGGAATGTGCTATTGAGTGGGAGGAATTTTGTTTTAGTCTTGATTAGCAAATTGTAATGGGTTGTGTAGAGATTTTTCTGAAGCATGTAGAATACAGCAAAAAATAGTGGGTGGGCCTCTGTATTTTTTGATATTTTGAAAAATTGAAGAATAAAATATTTTAAAAAGATTTCAGCAAAACTAAACCCCAAGGAAGGGCAATTTGGAGAAAAATAAATGCTAATTATCTTAATCTATAGCTATCACTATCAATATATTTATTTGAGAAAATTAGCAATCTTTTTTACAGTGTGCCTTAGAAATCTTTTATATATATTTCTGTAAATTTATTAAACAAATTTTAAAAATTTTCTTCAAATGAAGAGTTTCATGATTTATGTAATAACAACAAACATCAGTATGTTCAATGAGAATAATAACATTTTAATTCCCACTTGATTTTCAGTAATATTCATTTCTTCTGGGAATTTTCTTCTTTGGGCCCAGGAAATACCCTTTGCATGCTGGGGTTTGCTGTTTGGTATTTGGTACACCCTAAAAAATAAATAACATCCAGAAAGTAGAAATAGTGTAATTCTGGGACCATATGGTATGAGTCAAAATTTTGGTATTGTTGGTAAAATAGGAGCCAACTCTGTTTTTTTAATTATCTAGTAGATTTGTTGAAAACCAAGCTTACCAATCAATGCCTCGTGTGTCTGCTCTAGTTTAAGTGCCACTTAGCACCATGAACTTGAGAAAATAATAAATGTTAGCAGTTGATGTAAGGGAAGCTGCCAGGGAAGTGACAATATTTAGGAGAAATACAAATGACAGCTGTTGAATACAAAGACATTTTTAACATTTATGCTACAGGACTTCATGTGTAGCAACACCTTGGGTTTGATGCTGATTTGTGCCAAGAGCTAACTGATCACAGATAGCTTTTCACTTGTGAATACCTACCTAGTCAAGAGCCCATATTTCTTACCTGTGGAACTTCAAAATCTGTCTTTTGATTTCCCGATGTTAACCCACTTAGGAGGACAATTTCATTTTCTTTTGGCTGTTGGACGTTCATGGAGTTGATAAGTTTGGGGAGATCTGGTGACACGCTGACCAATTTCTGAAGAGCAAGAACCTTGATCAGTTTAGAGGATTTCATCTCATTTCAAAAACAATACTGCAAAAACTATTTACTTGCAAAATTAATGTACTCATGGAACTCTTCATACTACAGATTACTTCACCAACTATATTACTAGAAGAGATTGTGTAACATAACAGTTTAGATTGAAATAGAAAACTCCTTAGTTATAAAGATTTAAAAGTGCTTTAGTTCTAAATTTCCCAGAGTAAGCATTTGGTAATCACACCACAGTTATACATAGTAGTTTCGGGATGCTTTTCCTCTTAAGTCCTGGAACAAGAGATATATTGACTAATAATCACCTTGTCTAATAAAGTCAGCAATTATCTGAATAATAAAATGACTAATATTGACTTTGCTCTGTTCTAGGCACTCTGCTAAAGATGGTATAGATGTTACATTTTAATATATTTAAACCTCACAGTGCAGCTCCATGGATTAGTTACCACTATCACCTTCTTCTTACACATAAGTAGCCTGGGGCCTGGAGAAGAGGAATGGGTACCTCACCCAAGTTTATGCAGCTAAATCAGTGCCAAGTGTCTGCTCTTAGCTGCAGCAGAAGACTGTCTCAAATCACTCACATCTTCAAACACACAGTTCTTAAGAGGCCAGCATGGCTCTGCTCTCTTCCTTACACTCTGCACCATAATTCCATCAAATGAAATCCTATGCACAGTTTATTTTGAAAACCCCTCCAGTGCTACACAGATGAATGATATGGAAGCTCAGTAGAAATCTATAATGGATCATAATCTGTAGGTGCAATTAGGTTTGAAAGCTTCCAGTTGCTGCCTTGTCAGGAGAAAAGCATTGTGGGAGTAATTGAGTCATTGTGTGTTGACTGTTTTGTGGTCAAGCTGCAAAAGGTATGTAGTTATACACTAAAAGCATTATACTAAATAGTGAGATCCAACCATCTTCAGCTTTGGGCAGGAAATAATCATCAGATCACACCAATTCATTTGCCCTGTTATACCCATAGGCTCTAGTTCCAAAGGACAGAGTGGGCCTTCACGTTCTTGTGTGTTGCCAAGGATTTCCATCAGGAGTCTCACTGCCTTGGATGAACTTGGAATATTTAGCTGTGGCAGAGTGCAAATCTTGATCTGAGCCCCAGATGAGTGTCGGGCCAGGAAAGCAAGGTTAGAGATAACACCTTGATGAAAGCAGCAGGAAGCTGCAGTAAACAGAGAGCCAGAGCAAAGGGCTGGCTGAGATCAGGCAGGTTTTCGAAAAATGTTGGGAAAATCACTGCAGGCAAGGTGCTTGAGAGTGGAAAAGGGGAGAGCAGGAAAAAACAAAAACAAAAAACAAAACATTCTGAGGCACTGATGGGCAGGAGAAAGTGCCCGCTGGGAGATTCGCCTAGTCTCTTGGGAAAGGAAGATATGCAAATATGAAGAGAGCAAACTGGACGCGAAAGTGGCAGGAAAGGGGTCAGGGAAGCATCCAATTAAAGAGTCTCCTAGAAAATGAGCATCATTTACAGATGAGGTCATGTTGGCTCTGTCATCAGAGCAGCCAGCCCTGTAATGAGAACCACCTCCACCCTCCTGTCCACCCCCAGAGCCTGAGTCCCCAATGTTACCTGCTGTAGGTTCTCCGTGATGCACTCATCCTTGTTCACATCCAAGTTCACAAAGCAGACCTTGGGGGAAACACAGTCAATGAGGCGACAAACCTGACAGTTCTTTGTGAAGAAAGCAGGAATTAGTCAGGGGCAAATGATCTGAAGGTTCTACATGCTGTATATAGGTGGTCTGACCCCGAAATAGGCGTGTTACCTGTGGGCTTCTGTGTGGACCTCTAACATCCCAGTCATAATTTCTGTTGATCCCACCAAATGCTCTCTTTCTTTCATGATCCAACAAACAAAACAGTGTCTTTGTATTAAAATCAATGTAACAGTGCCAATGAAAATCTTCAGGTTTACAAAGGGTTAGGGAATCTCATGAAGTAGAAGAAAAAAAACTGTAATCCTCTAAGCCTCTGTTTAGAACTTCAATGAACATGTCTCTCCATTCCGCTTTTGTCATTTCTTGCTCCCTTTTTTCTCTTGCTTTTAATATAGGGTGGGATAAGTGGATTTTTCTTTTTCTCATGGGTTTAGTTCATTAATTTAATTAATCTTTGATTGTTTGCTTCTTTTTAGCCATCTTAAATGTCTGAATAGGTTAGAGCAGCAGTCTCCAACCTTTCTGGCACGAGGGACAGGTTTTGTGAAAGACACTTTTTCCACAGATTGGTGGGGAGTGTGGGGGAGGATTCATATCACAGTTCACAATAGAGATCACGCTCCTATGAGAATTTAATGCCGCTGTTGATCTGACAGGAGGCGGAGTTCAGGCGGTAATGCAAGTTTATCGGGAACAGCTGTAAATACAGATAAAGCTTCTCTCGCTTGCCCACTGCTCACCTCTTGCTGTGTGTCCCTGGCTCCCAACAGGCCACTAGACTAGTACCAGTCCTTGTTCCAGGGGTTGGAGACCCCTGAGTTAGTGTATAAAAACAATAGCTACAATAGTAATAATTCAGAACAATGGCCATTTAAATCTCAAACATACCACAGAGATCAAAATCTACTATGGGCATTCAGATAAAGATGGGAATAAGAAAACCTTCAAAGAGGTGAGGTATGCTCTGAGAATTGACTAGGATTTTGGTGGATAGGGACCGGGTGGGTGTCCCTGGGAGGTCAGGTAGCATGAGTGATACTTGGAGGTAGAAAGTGCCGCACACTCTGGAGAAAGAGTGATTGAAGCACAGGCCTGCAGAAAGGGAAGTATCATAAATGAGGTTTGGGAAGGGTCGTGTTAAATGAGATCATGGAAATGAGGTTTCACAATACTTTGCTAAACATCATCCAAAGGTTTTTATTCCTAACAAGTGGATTTGACCATTTAAAACTGAGAATATTAATGATCTGGACATTTCATCAGATGTTTGGACTTCGGTAGATGCCTGCAGGCATATGTGGCCTTCTGATTTAACTTGGTTGTTCACCATCGTGTTTCTCATAGTCCATCCTTTTTCTTTTTGAGGGTAGAAAAAATACAATCAAAAGGTTTTGGGAAAGACCTTAAAACCTAACATGGTTACACATTGCTGAAGTGTACAGATCACTATTGTTATATTCTCCCAAGTAATGAAAGATATCCTCATGTTTCCTGAGCTCACAGTAGCCTTGTGTGTATCCCTAGGGATATTCTCAGCAACACCTGCTTGCTGAGAATAACTTTATGGGCATGTGGAGAGGGAACAGCATGAAATGTCACCCACACTCATTCAGAGATTCTCTTCCTTGGGTTCATAAGATGGGTGAGTAGGGAGGAATTGGGCCTGAATCCCTTTGCTAGCAATGCAAATGGAAGCATGCATAGTAGGTGGTGCTTGGAAGGGGTCCATACTCTAGAACCACTTGAGAATGTTTATAATAGGAATGTTGTCCTTGGAAAACTGGTTCAATATTTATTAGTACTCTGGGACTTTTAGTTACATACAGCTGAGATAGCAGTGACTGATTTGATTAGAGATGATTTTCCATTTTTCTTGAAGAAAACTGCATTACCTTGACCCTGGTCTCTAATTATCTTTTATTTATTTATTTATTTATTTTTTAAATATTTTTATTTATTTTTGACAGAGAGAGAGAGAGAGAGAGAGAGAGAGAGAGAGAGATACAGAGACAGAGAGAGAACTGAACTGGGGGAGCTCCCAGTTCAGCATATGGTTCCGCACGGGCCGGGGCCGGGATTCGATCCCTGGTCCCCGGTGCTGCAAAGTGAGCACTTAACCCACTGAGCCATCCTGGCTTCCCATCTAATTATCTTATATCACAGTGGGAGAGGGAAAATGGAGACCAAATAAAGTCATCTCTAATGAGGATTTCTCTGCCCTCTGAGACTGTCTTTAGTTCTCTAAAGATCAACTTACTTTTCATTTACTCTGGGCTACAATGTGAAACTCTGCCTATATTTGAAAGAAACCTTCCCCACTTAACTAACTGGGCCAAAACCAGAACAAAGCAAGACCCAAGCCAACCACTTACACAAGGAACATATTTCTGTTGGAGATGATCCAGGTTTTTAGGACCCAATTTTGGGAGAAACTCGTTAACAACAACAGTAGCAGCAACAACAACTACAATAATGATGACAACAACAATGAAATTAAAAATTCTAACTTAGGTATGAAGGTGAATATTCATTTATTTAGAAGAGGAAATCACAACAAATCTCAAAAATTAAAAAGCTAACAAATACCATAAACCTGATAACTTCCAGAAAATGGTATTTTAAGTACTCAACTGCCAATACAACCTTCAAAATTCTTTCTCTTTACATTTTGTGTTCTGTACTCCTTGATTGTCTTTTTATATGACAAGCAGTTTTATAACATCATTTTCTCTGGAGGAAATGGAAAGATAATCCAGTCTTACTCTAATATTGCTACTTAAAATTTTCTAGCTTCACAAACTTTTACTCATAATATTTTATACACTTTTCAGGTTAATGTCAAATTTAGTAGGAAACAACTGTAAAATTTCTTTCATATATGGGTGGTTGTAGGCATACTCATTACTTGTAATACCATTACAGGTTTGTGCTATAAAACATAAGCATAAGTAAATTCTCCTTTGTTTGATTCCCATTAGAAAAGAAAAAAAAAATTCATGGCACAGAAATTATTTTCAGTGTTGCATTATCAAATAAATTCCCTCCAAGAGAGAACCCAATCTTATATTTATAATTTCACATGTCTAGTGACTGGAAAAATTCTCCACAGACTAGCTTCTGGCACTACACCTTATTTTCTCTCTACTATCTGTATATTTTTGGTATTGCGGATGGTAGGACATACTCATATAGCAAAACAGCCTCTGACCTGACACCTTCATGTCTCAGTATCTGGTTGAGTTGCCACTGTCCATGGTAAGAGTATTCCTGGAAGCCATTCCTACATGTGGATGGCTAACAATCAGTTAACCATATCTAATAGGAACCTCCGGCCACATAAATGTCTCATAACACCCACCCCCTCAATTTCCCTTAAGTGACACCCACCCACATCTGTAGTCACTCAAACAACTCTCAACATGAGGGAAGGTAAGATGTAGTAGGAGTCTGAAAAGAAAGAGACAGTTGAAGTTAAAATAGCTTCCTTTTCAAAATTGTACAAAAACATATATCCATGTGATTACATTGCCAAGTCCCCTCTCCGGGCCCTGGGACAGGAGCCTGTGTACTCAAGGAGCCCTGAGTTGTAATCTTTAATGGTTTTATAGTAAATCCACTTCATGGTGAAACGGCCCATGTATGTAACTGTTCTCTGCATATGTTCACTCTCTGTGACCTTGGGTTCTTTCCTTGAGATTTAGGTATCCACTAATGCTGAACTCCAGTAGGAGAGGATAAGACAAGCGTCTTTCTAGAAGAGCTGGGGAATGGTGGATGGGGACTGAGGGTTGTGTAGTTTAACGAGGGCACCAAGAACTCTACCTCTCTAAGGTATGTGGTCTTGGTGCGGGGCACCAAGAAGACAAACAAGACAAAGTACCATTCTTGCTCTCAGACAGTTCTGCTATGTCTGGAGGTGGAACACATTCCTAGAACTATGAAAACATTGTCACAGAAGTGACAGGTCTATGTGCTGGAGAAGGAAGTTGGGGGGGATGAGCTCAAACATAAGTGGTATCACAGAGAAGGCTGGATTGGAGGAGAACTTGGAAGGCAGGCAGAAGAGGGAAACTGGCACGAGCGATGACTGGATGAGGTTCCCTCGTCCCTGAGTCATGATCAGAGGCTCTGAGTTCAGCACAAGGCGAGGAATGGGCCCAAGGCCAGAGGCAACCCCCAAGAGGAACTCCAGAAGTGAGTTCAAAGTTGTGAGCAAAATGCTTTTCTTTTTACACAGTGAAGAATCTGGGTGGAATCCAGCAGACTGTTGACAGAGTTGGATAAAAGAGGAAGTCATAATTCTATGATATGCTCCTTATGCAATAGGAGTTGAGAAAGAGCTAAAGATTAGAATGAGATATTTTCATCCCTAAAAGTGAGGCTGCTCCCTGTGTTGTTATAGGAGGTAATAAGGAATCTTTTGATAACGGGCAGTTGAAAATAAGTTTCTGGGGAGGGAGTGAATGTTGTACATGACCAAAGCATGAAAGCTTGGGAGCTCCTGCCTTAGGGTTTCAATGCGCTGGATATTGAAAAGGATGCCATACAGTCTGGAGAGAAGCTGTGGGCACGAGGCTGAGGCCATATGTCTGAGACTCCAGCCAATTGGCAATAATATCTAAGAACGCTGTGTGGACTCTTCACCTCATGCTGGAGTGACGCTATTGATTTATCTGTAAAATGCCCAATGTGCCAATCCATAGATGCCAAGTGAGCCAGGGGAAGATTTTATTTTTAAGGATGATGTGTTTACTTAGTTTCTTTTTTTCTTGAGCATAGTCTAATTGCCTTCAGCCTTCACTAGATTGTGAGTTCATGAGTTTATCACTGTATTCTTAGTGCTTAGCCTCGCCCAGCATTTGGTAGACACTCAGTAAATGCTTGTTGACCAATGTATATGCATGAATGAAGGGGCAGCATGGTCTCAGAGGATCTGTGCAAAAATGATCACCCCTGTAATGGTCACCTTCCTTATTGATGCAGTGAATTCCAGTATAGTCAATAAACAAGATTTTCTTCAAATAAGGATATAAGGGACTAGATAGAAAAGTTATAGGAGAACTAACTGGATTAATATTCATCTACTTATTGGTACTTTTAAAAGTACTTAGATTGGCTTCTTTTCCCACAAGTAAGGATTTGCTAAAAAATAGAAAAAGTAAAAAAGTTGAGAACCACAATTGGTAATAAATACACACAGAAGTTTCTAATGTTTTTCTTGGAATGGAAACACCTTTCTCTTCATATTAAAAAACATTTCATGTTGTGTCTGCATATGTCCTTGTTTAGACCATCTGCAGACATACTCTGCTGAAGCAGATGGAAACATCGTCACCAAGAGAACACAAACATCTCCGTTCTTGCCTATTTAACGAAGCTAATTTTGTGGTTGTACTAACTTTTAAATTCAAATGTTTCTCCTCTGTCATTATTATGGTTTTAAAATGAAACGTTGTAGGCATAAATATCACTGAGAAAATGATGCTACTTTATAATTTTGACTTTTACATAATCTAAGTCTTCCAAGTTATTTATAAGTTCATAGTAAAAATTTTAATGTCCATAGGCAATATAATGTTTTCTCTGTTTAGTATTATGGATTATTTAGTCAAACAATCTCAATTATTTATTTTACTTAGAAGCCCCTTTTCATAAATGGAAGACCATGTACACATTCTTAAAAATAAAATTGCATTATGAAATTTTAATATATAGTGATACAAGATATATTTTGGTAAAAGGCTACTATGAGAAAGAGGTGTACATTAAGTCTAATAAAATAAAAATAATTATAAGTGGATTATGATTTATATCAACTTTTAAGTTAGCTGTATTTTTAAAAATTTTTCAATTTTTTTGTTTTTGTTTTTTTAAAGATTTATTTTTATTGTTTTTCGACAGAGAGAGAGACAGAGAGAAGGGAGAGGGCCCAGAGCAGTCTCAATATTTGACAGCATTAGTTTTCCATATAGTTTCACTCCACAGGTGGGCGCGGGGCTGCGCAGGGCAGGAACTGGGCCAGGAGCCTCCCGCATGGGCCCCGGGCAAGAACTGAACTGGGGGCACACCCCAGTTCAGCATATGGGTCCACATGGGCTGGAGCCAGGGCCAGAATTTGATCCTTGAGCTCCAGGGCTGCAAAGCGAGCGCTTAACCTGCTGAGCCATCCCAGCTTCCCCGAGATAGCTGTATTTAATAAATAATTTTATTGCAATACAAACTAAGTCAAACTAAAACAATACTATTTTGTCATATAAAAAAATTCAAGTTCGACCTTTTGAATTGAAACCACAGAAAAAGAACTGATCATGATTGTTAAGAGAGGTTTGTATGTAGCCAGTTTTATTTATTTATTTTTTCATATATTCATTTAGTCAACATTGTGGACTGTTCAGATAGTCAAAGATTCTCAGTCTTTGAGAAATGCCATTGCGTTGTGCATCCACCATGGGCAAATGGCTGTGAAAGAGACTATAACAATGGGTTTCTCAGCCCAGAACGAGGGGCTTGCAACTTCCTCTCTGGGGTATTTTTTCACTGCTCTTGAAGTCAGCGAAAACCTATTTAGAAAATCATTCTTATGGAGATCCTGCTTAGAAATTTTAACAAAAAACATGATGTCAAATTGCCTTTAAAATCTAGGCATTTGAATGTTTAGCATGAGCAAATATATACTTATGCTTATCTTTGAAGAAATCCAATCCTTTCTGCAGCTTCTAATAAAGCAGCCATCTGCCCATTGGAAATGATAGGATCTCTTAATTTGATGGCATTAAAACGCTGGTCCACAAATCTTCCAAAGAAAAAATTGCCTCCTTTCTTCCTCTGACCCAAAGACTTCTGCTACATTCAGAACCCGGGACCAAAATTATCTCTTCAAGAATATGGCATTTTCCCTGGCTAGCACTTTAGACTGATGACAACTAAAATGACAATTTGTACAGTGGTGTGGATATGCCATGATGCTGTCAGGCATTCTAGAACACTCCAGACTGTTGGAATGATGCTGCATTTGTATCTTGTTATTATTGCTTTGAAATGATTGCAGAAATCACACAAAATGAAATATAAAGTTTGATTTACACCTAAGAATGTCAAACATCTCTGCCTTTCTTATTGTCAATATTAAAAAAAAATCTTTGAAATGTTTTGGGGGTTGCTATTTAGGGCAATTTGTGACAAGAGACACAATAAGAGGTATAGATAGACATTTCTAAATGATGACAGATATTTCAGTTAACCATACAGCTAGGTAATTTTATTGCCAACCTAAAAAAAAACAACCAAAAAACAAAAAAAAAAGTATGCTACTCAAGATAATTATTTATTTTCCCACAATTTTTGTTTATAAGACATTTTATTTGGAGCAAGAGGGTACACTTATATATGTCTGATATACTTTCACCAGATATAGAACACATGATATTTATTTCAAATTTCCATTTTAAAGATCTGCTTTACTGAGATATAATTCACATACCATATGACTTGCCCATTTAAAAATGTATATTTCAATGGTCTTACTATATATTCACAGAGTTGCACAACCATCATGACAATCAACTTTAGAATATTTTCCTCCTCCACAAAAGAAGATGTACCTATTAGCAGTCAGTCTCCTTATCTCCCCCAACACCGTCCTTCTTGCCCTTGGCAACCACTAATATATTTTCTATATCTGCAATACATATATTTTATATTTTGGACATTTCATATAACTAGGATCAGATCATGTGTGTTTTTGGTGACCAATTTAACATAATGTTTTTAAAAAATCACTCATGTCATAGTGTGTAAAAATAGTTCATTTGTTTTTATTGCTGAATAATACTCCATTCTCTGGATACATTGCATTTTATTTATCCATTTATCAGTTTATGAATATTTGAGTTGTTTTCAAAGATATATTTATTTTTTCAAAATCTCAAGTGACAGAACTTGGGAATCACAAGATAAGATAATTTTTGGCTGTAATTTTGTCATCACTAGTTTCCTTGGTGATGACAGCTTTCTCCTGTCATCTCCTTTTACTAAAAGGAGTAGTCTCAAGAAAATCTGAGACCCATGAACAATGGAGGCAGAGATGAGTCAAATTTCTCTCAGAACAAAATTTATCTGGAGGTTTTATCTTGTTTGTATGTTAATTTGAAAGAACAAAGACTACAATAGACTGAGCTCTACTTTGTTTTTTCTCTCAAAGAGACTCTTTAGATTACTAATACACAAAGAGCTGAGATACATTTTTAACTTTCAGGAGTTATGCCCTGGAATAGTACAGGCAAAGGGAGCCAAATGTCGACCAAATCTCTAGTAGATGATTATAGACATCATGGATAATGCTACTTGGGATCTTCTATTTGGAAGAAAACCTTTGATTTCCTTTTGCATCAAGATGATTTCTCAACTTTTCACCTTGCCTCCTGTAATAAAGCCAAATTTCAGAGAGTAGCATTCTTCACCTACATATTTACTAGGGAAAACTTTCTTTCTTGGGTACATGGAGCACATGTCAAATGTGGGGAGGAGTCAGAAGATTCACACCTTCTGGTAGGTGAGCAGGACCTCAGGAGGTGGTGAGATGATCTGTTTGCTGACCCTAAAATACTCATGTCTAGAACATGAAATTCTTACCCATTATCAGCTTAAATGTGGTGGCTCTACACATTTCATCCTTCAAAATTTATCGCATTCCAACAGCTTCTTCTTCTTTTTTTTTTTTTTTAAATAAGCTCTTATATTTTCTTGGATGCTTTCAGTTTAAAACTTTAACTCTACTGTATCTGGGTAAGAATGTTCTAATAAAGGAATGATACTCTACTATGTCTGGGTAAGCATGTTCTAACAAAAGAATGGAGTATCATTCAGCAATAGAAACAAATGAACTATTTTTGCACACTACATAGCTGTTCATAGACTCAGATCCCCAAAGTCTACGAACAGCCATGAAAAAAGCATGAACAACTAAGAACTGGAGAAGTAGGGCATGTAGCAAGTAAGCTAACAAACAAAGAGACACACAAAGCCCTAATTTTCAAATCTTTGAAAATAATCTATTTGCCCTGTAGAGGACACAGTCATGGTTTAAAATGGTAAAATCCTATCATTTTCACCAAAGAACAATGGAGAAAATTCCTTGGGAAAATGTGCTCCCCTTATATGCTGAGGCATTCTTTCATCTTTAAGGTACAATAGTGTGGGAGTGACAAAAGGACATGCTTTGCCTACAGACAAGCTTAGTTTCAAATTCTGGCTCTATCCCTTACTAGTTTGTAGTCTAGATAAATGACAGGGGGAAAAATGGATAATAAAATACTTGCTTTGTAGAATTTTTATGAAGATTAAATAAAATGTGAATAACATTAGGCAAAAATGAATCACATTCTATTGATTTCTGACTTATAGTCTATAAGGGTGAACTATTTTAAATTGCTGCTCTTAAATGTTTTTCATATCAAAATAGCGATTTCATAAAGTTCAATCTAAATAACTTAAGATGAAATATTTATAATGAAAAGCCATTTCTAAGTCTGCAAAGCAATTAAAATGTGGGTTCTAGCATGGAGCTACTTCCTCTGCTACCCAAATCTTATTTACTTGGTATAAATATTTGTTTTCATTTAATTATGTAAATGTTTACTAATGGAAAACATTAAGTTATTTATTTCTGAACCTTTATTACCTATGTTTGGAGCCTAATCTGTATAGGTACAGAGTGCTGCCCTATTTTTTCAGAACTATAAAACATTTAATTAAGAAATACCTTACTTCTTGTCCCCCACAAGTGTTTATGACTAAATTCATCTAAAAATGCTCACCATTGTTGTGACTACTGCCTGTTACCACTATCGTAAAACCACTAGATGATGGCAACAGACCTAATATAGGGGACTAAGTACATGTATGGAAGTAAAACAAAAATATTGCAATTTAGAGCAGAAAGGTATCTCCTCGAAGTGAACTCCCCCCATCATCCTATTGTCATCTCTTAGAGCACAGGTACATTTCTTCTTCCCAGCAGTTATCATAGTTTGCATACATTTTGTTTGTTTAATTATATCCTATCTTTTCCCCCGGTAAGAATGCAGACTCCTGAAGAATAGAACTGCTATCTATCAGTGCGTAACAGTATCTAACAGTGCCTGGCAGAGCAAATGTTCAGTTCATCGCCATTAAATAAATGAAGACTCACTAGGTCATAGATGAAGGTGTAGAGAATGTGAATCGGTGATATCAAATGATCCGTTCTGGCCCACACCTGTGTTATTTTGCATTTATCACTTTCTGCCCAATTTGTTCGGAGCTATGTCATAATAAATCTTGACATAATCTGGCCGGACTTGCTATCGCTAGGCACTGAGCTAGCCATTCTCATTCTTTTGACTTGAGAACTTCTTAAATTGTTTCTTTTTCACTTTAAGTATGAACAAGAAGAGAAAATAAATATGCAAAAAATAATATCTCTACTCTTCAAAAAGTATTACATATAAGCAGGAACCAGAGGCAATTATATTTTCCCAGGGAGTAAATTCACGAGTCAAGGTTTCCTTATGAAATATTGACAAATGTGCTTTTAATCCAATTACCAGACAGTTTTGATGTATGAGTAGGTGGAATCATCTTCAGGTTCCTTATGTCTTATTATGGTGAAGACTTCTTTTCCATTAAGTGGCTGCTTGTGTGTGTGTTCAGGAATATTTTACGGTGGGTTGGTCTAGTAATATTTCTGAGAGTAGCTTCGATGGTCCTCACGGTTAGGAAAAAAATAAAAAAAGATAAATCGCCAGTACTCAACAGGTACTTCTGGACTTGTTCAATGGAGTAAGAAAGTTGCATCCAATATCTGCTTTTGACAACTTAAGCAGACGCTCTCAAATGCCACTGCATAATTCAAATGGGAGAGTAACTGAAGTGGGACTTAATTTTGTGTTCTACCTCTTTCTTTAAAATTAGGTACAGAAAATGCTCTCTACAAGTATTCTAAGATGTCTCAAAAGAGCATACTATTGAAAGAATATACTAGAAATCATGCTTTCGGTAACAAATATTAAATAAGCCCCTTTAATTCATGTAATTCCTATCTATTATGAACTCAAAATACCTTGACATGGTATCATTGAACTTAACTATTTTTATTAAGACAGTAGGCATTAAAATTATCTAATGCAAAGCAAAACCCAGACCAGGTCATCTCTTTCAAACTATGTTTTCCGCTAGCGTTGTTCATTTCTACATGCTTATTTGAAGTCCAGAACTTCTAAGTTGCTCCATTCATTCCTTAGGAAAATATTTGAATGCCTGTGAGAGTAATAACCATGAAATCACAACAAGAGGGAGTTCATGATCTTTGGAGATTGCATGACAGAGGACATTGAACGTGTAAAGGAGGAGAAAGCTTCCTGAGGAGGGGAAGTTTAGAGGAAGATCTGGAAGTATTAGAGATGAGGTGGGGGGATGGCTGGCGGAGGAGTAGGAAGGCAATAAGGTAGGGGAGGGTTCCAGGTAGGGAACAAGTGGCATTTGCCAAGGTTTTGTAATGAGAGGGAGTATAGTGCACTTAAGAAATAGAAAGGAAGTGTGGTCAGAGTGTAGGGAGTTAGACCAATGATAGATACTGAAGCTGGAGTGATGAGACCGTTTCATATTATGCTGGACTTCAGAGAAATTTTGAAGATCTTGTCTTTATCCTGAATGCGATGGAAAGCCAGGGAAGAGAAAGACCTGCAGATGAGGGAAGGTCGACATAATCATGTGATTTAGTCAGCTTGGGCAGCTAAACTGTTTGGGTTAAAAAGTTAAAGCTAGATAATGTTATAAATATGGCAGTGAACTCCACAAACTCGGTGTGCTCCTTCCTATGATGCCTGAGCCAAGGCTGGGTGAAATGGATGTGAGGTGCTCAGTTTTGGTATGAAGTGTGTTGAAGAGAGTTTTAATTGTTGGAAGACACTGACTTATTCATGCATTTGTGATTGCATTAAAGGTTTCACCACTTTAGTTGTCAGTGAAACTGAGTGGCAACTGATTATATTATTTGTGAAAGATGTAGGCTTTACTCCTGCTGTGTGTCACTCATTTCCATTATCTGCCTCATTCCTGTAGGCATTTGAGTTTGTTTCCTGATGTAGATGTTAATTAAAGCCCGAAATCATGAAGGGAAAGACTATGTAGAACAGGAAGACAGGAGGGATGAGTGCAGAACTCTTTAAAATGCTGACAAAGGGCAGAGTCGGAAAACTGACAAAGGACACGAACAGCCAGAGACAGCCAAAAAACCAGGAAAGTGTGACGCTGGAGAACATGGTGGCAGACACTGTTGGGAGACCCGATCTGCCTAGAGCCTGAGTGTACTGGGATGTTCTTGTTGACGCCCAAACTGCGACGTCCCAGTTGTCCTTTACCACGGCCATTCCTCAGTGCTATGTTTGCAGAAAGCTATCTTAAAGGATGAGGTAATGTCCCCTCCAACCTCCCCGCCACAAATGGTAAGCTCACTTACAGCTAAAAGCAATGACTTCTCCAAGCTCAGCACTCCTTGATTGTGATGCAAACTTGCTCTGTGCATAGTGCTAGCAGGGACCTATGTGTGTCACCCCTGTGGGTCTTGGAAGGGAAAAGAAAGAGGTACAAGCACACCCACTCTCTGGCTACTGTTGAGATGTAACAAAACTCTTGTCTTCCCAGCATTCATGCATCAGGAGTAGGCCAGCTTATTAGCTTGAAGGTAGGGCAGAATCTCAGCTCTTTCACAGTCTTTGACAGACACTTATTCAAGGAAGAACTACCAGTATTGCCAAGGTAAGGACCCAGAATGTTCTATGTGCTGGGTCTTGATAAATTGGTCAAGAGCAGTTTCATGGAGTGTTGGGAGCTGACGAGACAAGTTGAACTATTTCAAAAAGTTTGGCTATGCATGAGCATGCAGAAGGTAACTGCTAAAGAAGAAAGAGGGTCAAAGAATTCTAAATCTGGCAGTGATTTTTCAGTTATTCTGCTGGGCTTGCCCAGTAGGCTTTTGTTTGTGACTCCCAGAGGACCCCTGCTTAGGGCTGTGCAATGTGCACTATATAACTCCAGGGGGCGCCATTGACTTTCCAGTCATGGTAGACTTGCAGCATTCGTTTTCTGGAGACACAGTATATGGATTTGAGGACTGGGTGCCCTTTGGGCCTGTGGCAAGGCTGCCTCTGGTGACACTCGGGATGAATCTGTCACTGTGCAAACAGCCTCGGGCTGTAAAGATAACTTCCTTTCCTGTACACTACAAAATTTTAATTGTGAGTCAAGTATGCACCCAGGATGGTACTAGGAGACCCAGTTCCAGGCCTCCAAGTCCCAGAAGCCTTTCAAGCAGAGACAGATGCTGACTAAGCTGTGCGACCTGAACAACAAGGAGCTACTGGCTAGTGTAGTAGGGAACAGAGTTTGGAGAAGTGGGAAGAGTTCCTTCAAAGACTGAGTCAGAATGACTCCTGTGGGAGGAGCTAAGGAGCAGTGGGGGTGGAGCTTCAAATGCATCTTTGTTCCTAGAGGCCCCTGCAGTTTCAGTAGAAGGGCATCATCCACAGTGGAGCTTCAGTAAACCCCTGAGAACAAAACCAAACCTGTCGTGGCACCAGAAAGAAGGAAACTTATGTGATAATTAGACAATTAAATTAAAGCCAGAGAAGCTCTAAGTGGTTCTTTTTCATTTTTTCTCATATATTCCATTGTATAATGTCCCCAAATAATTTCCCAACAAAATGTGGTTTATGCTGCCGTGGAACTACACTGGGGTTCAGAAACGCCAAGGACGTGCGATCCCAGCACCCACATCAGTCAGCCTCAGATCACATCCTTTTGTACCAGCCATTCTCTTCTTCGTCCCATGGGTCTCATATTGACACAAAGTCACTCATTTTCTATAATAGAAAATGGTAATGTGTGCCTTTTTGAAGTTTATCCTCTTTTCACAAGGTTGTCCAATTTCTCTGTCCTTTTTCAAGCCAGTCGAGCTGTTTGAATCCACAGATGAAAAGTGTCCCTTCCCCTTCAGTGTCCTGAGGCCCCACTGGTGTGTGGGCAGTAGGACCAGAGCCAGAGCCCAGGGAGGTGGGCGCACACCACTTCTAGGTCACACACTGCTCAGATGGTGACAAGCCACACTCATTTCCATGTCACACGCGAAGGGACACGTTTTTCAGCTAGTAGAACTATTTTGAGGGAGAGGTCTAGATTCTTTCATAATATTACATTCTCATTGTAGTACAAACTGCTCAGAGCAGGTAATCTCATAAAATTTACCTACCGTTTGTAATATCCATTTGAACAAAGCCAATAAATCAAGGGATAACGCCACAGAGACAATAAATGCATTTGTGGTGTACTCTCCTGTCTATGAAGCTTCCTTGCATTTTTTTATGCATCCTCTTACATTATGTTTACTCCTTATTGTAAAACATACCCAGGATTATCTGTCTTCATCTCATGTGAAAAGCACTCCAGGGAGGTGACTTTGAAATCCCAGACCAGAAAATACATGTTGAAAGACTCAACAGCCTTGGCCTCTTTGTGTTTTGTGATGATATCAAGGCAGGCTATTCTGCTTCTTCCAGCTGAGAAGTAGGAAGAGCTAAGAAATGCTGGGAACATTGGTGCTTTATGTCCGTGTTCTCCAGATGCTCAATCCATGGGCTCCCTGAGATCTATTGCACATGATGTTGGGTGCTCTCAATCACAGGGAAGTGGGATCTGTTCTTCAAATTGCACGATGAAACAAAATGGATAAAAGCGCAATATCAAGCTAACAGTTTAGCTAGCATACAAGTATATACAAAGTGCAACAGGAGGGGCTAGAAATGTGGGAAAGCAGAGAGACGTCATTTCCTACGTGCCATTGAAATCATCTTGGCTTAGAAACTGAGAGACCCTCCCGGGGGCTGAGCCAGCCAGCCATCACAGAGGCCAATAGTCAGCCACCAGACAGACAGAGACACTGTCATTTAGTGATTTATCTAAGGACCTCAGCTACAGAGCAGTGAGTGAATTTGATCCCAATCAGGTTCCCAGGCCTTTCTCTGTCTTTAGACTGGGGTAAGGTATGTTTACATTTGAAAAAAGATTTCTGCTGCAGAAATAAAAAAAGACTCTGATGCAAGGCAGATTAGAGGTAGTATATGAATTATTTACAAATGTATCTGCATAGTTACTGAAATTTCAGCGTGAGTTATTACATATATGAGGAGACAAGAATTTGCATTTCACTTTGGGACCAAACTTGAAAAATATTAACAAAAGCAGGCTAGAATAGATTTTGAGCACTTTAACTTTTTATGTTCAGATATTTATCTTTAGAAGATTTTCGTTATTATTTAGAATTTCAAACTTTTCTCCTCGCTTCTGGCATTTTGGATTTTTATTCCTTTGGATTTTAATGTTATTGTGATTTGCATTTTTTTTATTGTTAAATTTATTGGGGTGACATTGATTGGTAACAATTAGATAGTTTCCAGATATACAAGTCCACATCACATGACCTATGCATCGCATTATGTGCTCACCACCGAGAATCAGCTCTCCTTCCATCACCATATATCCAGTGTCCACTCCTGTGATTTGCATTTTTGATGAACATTGATCACCAGATAACTATGAGATAGTTTAGTTCTGGTCTTAAAATCATGTAACTCTTTTTTTTTTTTTTTTTAAACTTAAAAATTTACCATGGGGAAGCTGGGATGGCTCAGAGGGTTAAGCTCTCACCTTGCAGCACCAGGGACCAAGGATCAAATCCCGGCCCCGGCCTGTGTGAACCCATATGCTGAATTGGGGAGTGCCCCCAGTTCAGTTCTCACCGGGGTGAGACCCCGGCCCAGTTCCTGCCCTGTACAGCCCCCTGCCCACCTGTGGAATGAAACTACGTGGAAAAACCAATGATGTGCAACTATGGAGACTGTTCTGGGTCCTCCCACTTCTCTCTATCTTTGTATCTCTCTCTGTCAAAAACAATAAAAATAATTACCTCATTGCTTGAGAGGTCAAAAAATATTCTATAATGGGGGTTAATTGATATAATTTCAAATCTATGATATGTACTCTATAGGAATACCCATGAGAAAATTAATTTTCAATAATTTGAAGTCTTCAGAATTATCCCCCCTGACAGGCCATGACTTTGCCTTCATTTCATTTGAGACTGCCTGCCTTCTTTTCTTCCTTTCTTCTCTCATACTTTTCTTCCTTCTCTCACTCCTTCCCTCCTTCCTTTCATCTCTTTTCCTCTCCCTCTCACCTTATCCCTCCATATCTCTCAACATAGATTCCTGCTGATCACCTTTCTACTCAACAATAGGTAACTAATATTATAAAAGAAAAATGAGGTAATTCATTTCCAAAGCT